>LPNX010626386.1:21621-84379 GCA_001517045.1 Pseudotsuga menziesii | reverse complement strand
GATCTAGTGCAAGTACAATGCAAAGTGCAAAATGCAATGCATGATGATAAGCAAATGTTTTTGGATTTTTTGAAAATAAAGAGATACAAAAAGCAAAATAATGACTCTACCCACCCCAGACTCTGCAAGCACACATAAACAGCATTCCAGCAAAGCACTAAGGCAAAAGGACTCTAATGCACTAATCTCAAACAAAAAATCAAAGATGCCATGACAAGAACTTTCCTAAAAGAAAAAATTTAGGCTAAAAAAAAACGTTTCTGGTCAAGAACAGAGGTATTAACAGACTCAGGCAGTGCCAAAGGAGACTCAACAACTAACAGAATTCACCCAGCAATCCACTATCTTCCACAAAAAGGTAAAAACCAGGGTATACGCGAAAATCCCAGGGGAAACCGCATATATACGCGACTGTAAGTGACAAACCCGCGTACAGGAAGAAAAAGATGCACAAATCCAAGGCAAACAAACAGGCTGAGACTAAATTCACACCAATCAGGCTCTACCAGGCATACATGCCCCCATACCCGACACAGAAACAAGAGAGAGAGAGCAATTCAAATACATTGAATTCCAAGAAATCAACCCCCAAAGGACAATTACTAGGAACTCCCCAGCGGAGTCTCCAATTCTGTTATGGAGATAAATTCCTATGGCTTGGGGTACCACAATAGACAGCTAGACTCCAGAAATCAATCTTTCCCAATATGCAATAGAAATAAAAGCATCTAACACTAAAGGATCGAACCTCATACCTTATTCCGGACGGTTGAAGTAGATCCCCGTTGAGCTTTCCAATCTTCAGCTTGAATTGTTATAGCACGTCCTCAACAACAAGTAAACAATACAAGCATACTATATTTCATGGTGTTAGATCTATTCTAGCATATATAATCAATAATGTATAAGCATTTGACATATTCCAATGGATACAATATTCATTCAAATACACATTACTGAACAGGAAAAGATATTTCTATTAATATGAATCAGAGATTACAAGTGACAACCTCTGACGACGCGTCTGCGAACCAGAGAAACTGAATCCCCCACTTGGGCCTCCACCACCTCAATCCTCCATCACTTCGATAGCAAGCTTACTAGCAAAAGGAAAGCTTGGGAAGAACACAACAGTGCTCCAAGGGACAAAGGGATGCAGACTCAAGCATAAGTTCTGGCAACAATGGACTATAGTTTCGTTACTCTCAATTCTCTCTTATGCTTTCAATGTCTCAATGGGTTCCTTATATAGCTTTTCAAATGGATACTGAAAGGTCGAATCCGTGCGATCTCAAGGCATATGGAAGGCCAGGAGTCATATGAGTCGGATCCAAGTCAAGGAACGTTCCAAAAGGTTTTGGATTATGTACACATCCCGATGTACGCGACTATAGAGGGAATATCCGCGTATGTACGCGGTTATCAGGGAAAAGGCCACATATATCACTTTTCTTATGTTTTTAGGGATGGTCAAGGATACATCAAAAGACAAAAAGTGGTCCATAGGGGCTAATGAGTCTGCAGCGGGACAGGGGAAGGCCATACAATGTGTGATTCACCTAGTGTGGTGAAATCCGCTATAACAATTGGCGACTACCTAGTGAACACAGATCTCTAGACAACTTCTTCTTTGAGCAACAGACCGTTTTGACAATAAATACTAACATGATGAATTCTTCTAAATGTCTGGATTTCCCAAATGGCATATGTATGTACTTTTAATCATTGATGATAGTCCAATTTAGGGAAAATGGAAACCAAGATTTCAAAGTCTAGATAACTCTTTTGAGGCCAAGAATATGAGTTTCAATTTTACCTCTGTCTTCGGGTAGCTCCCAGATTGGACACCACAGGATTGTAACATATGGTAAACAGAAATATTCGTTTGTTCCTCATTCCCATGCCATTTTGCACTTTTGTGCTTTTGGACTTTTTTGTCCTTTTTGAGTCCTTCTGTATGCCTTCTTTCTGAATTTTTTATTCAGGCTCCTCTATCCATAGTGTCCTTTTCTGTGAGAGATGTATTGATTTTTCAGCTCACGGACGGAGAAGAAATTTGGCAATCTTGTACTCACATGGTTTAGTACTTTGTTTTGATATATATTACTTTCTTAGGAGTTTTTTTACTCTTATTTTCCTTTTTGGTTTCAATTCTTGGCATGGGATCATTTAAATATATTATACTATTTAACCTGCTTCCTTTCCATGGGTCTTTTGTTGTCACCCCCTAAGACATTTTTGAATGTGAGATGGATGGAGCCTCGAAATAATCTTCCAGACCTTTTGATACTGAGTTATTTTACAAGGATTAAGTAGGACTTCAATGTGTTCATAGCCATTTAGGAAAACTGTGAAACTAGAAGAAGTTCTTTCGAATAAATCAATAGTATATAGTCTTATAATCAAGAATTTTAGTTAATCCAGAATTCTGATGAACTCCATGCAACCAAAAGTTTGCTTGTTTATTAAAATCAATCAAAATATAACTAAAAACAAACAAAATAAAATAAATCCAAAACAACACAAAGCAATCAGTTTATTTATGTACAAGATAACCAAGAAATAAAAATCAAGAAAAATAAGGTTTGAGAACTAAACCATTAACTAGTAAGTTCTCTTCCCACCCTTGCAAATCCTGCAACTTGTAAGTTGAGGGGCCAAGCTTTGTTGCAATCTAAAAAGGGCCTACCCATAACTGTTGAAACTTAGTGTGCTTTCCCTTTTCATCATGCAAGTGATCCCACTTAAGAACCAAATCTCCTACCTCAAATTCTTTGTTTCCATCTTTATGTTTATCAAACCAATGTTTCACTACCTCCTGTTGGTGCTTAAATCGTTCTCTGGCTTTGGACCTAGACTCTTTCGACTTCAAAATATTATAGATTCTAATCCGTAGGATTTCATTATCGGTGCCTCTAGATTCCTGAGCTATTATGGAAGATGGTAACATAATGTTGGGAGGAAGAATAGCTTCTTTTCTGTAAAAAAGAGTGTATGGTGACACACCTAAGGCATTCTTGGGTGTGACTCTATCATCCCAAAGAGCATTAGGTAAGGCTAAGTGCCAACTTCTCTAATTTTGTATCACGGTTTTCTTTAGGATCCTAATCAGATTCTTATTTGTAGATTCTGCCAAACCATTTCCTTGTGGGTAATAGTTTGCAGAATAATGCAACTTAATTCCTCTTTGATTCGCAAATACAGTTAATCTAATAGAATAAAAGTAAGTAGCATTATCAAAAACCAGGGAAATTGGAACCCCAAACCTGGTCATGATGTGATCATGTAAAAAATCCATGACTGTATCTTCATTCACTTTGCGTAACGGAATTGCCTCGACCCATCTGGTGAAGTAGTCAGTTTCCATCAAAATGTATTTGTGTTGCAAGGAAGAATTTGGTTTTATCTCTCCAATGATATCAATCCCCCATTGCTTGAATGGTTCTGTTATCATCACTGGTTTTAAAGGCCCTGCTGCTTTGGCTTGTCTTCCAACACACCTCTGGCAAACATCACACTTTCTAACATGAGCATGAGCATCTTTAAATAGTGTGGGCCAGTAATACCCAGCTCTAAGAATCTTATGGGCTATTGTATCTCTGGAAAAATGACCTCCTGCAGACCCATCATGTAATTCTATTATGACCTTATTTGCATCTTCTTGCTCTAAGCACCTGAGAAGAACTCCATCATAATTCTTTCTGAATAATACTCCATCAATGATCTGATATGAAGCTAATTTAAGGCGTAATGCTCTTTGTTGTTTGGAATTCCAATGTTCTAGCAAATATCCTTCCTGAAGGTAATGAACAAGGTCTTGGTACCAGGAATCTGGAGCTGTGAATAGAGGACATACATCCACCATATGTAACTCAACTTCATTGTCCCAACTGTTTTCTTCATTGTTTTTACCTTCAGCCATTAGTTTGTATAGTCCTTGCCCTTTAACTATGGATGCTGGTTTGAATTCAAGGTCATATTCTTGTAAAGTTGTTACCCAGTTGCCTCTTATTTCTCCTAATTCTTTTTGTACAAAAAGAGATCTCACAGCTGGGTGTGGAACTATTACCTTAGTACGGTTCTTAAGTATGTATGGTCTGAATTGCTTCATTGCTTTGAAAACCGCATAAGCTTGTTTATCAACAGCTGGATAGTTCAATTCAGCTCCCTGCAGATCGTTGCTCATAAATGATATAGGGTACTCATCTCCCCCATCCTCCTTCTGCGTAAGCACTGCTGCCAGTGAATCATCGGATGCAAAAGTGTACAGAATAAAATATTTTTCGAAATTCAGACTTTTTAGTGATGGTGCATGAGAAATAGACGTCTTTATCTTACTAAATGCGTTCTTTTCCACATCAGTCCATTTAAATTGTACACTTTGTTTAACCATCTGCTGCAAGGGTTTGACAATTTGAGCAAAATCTGGTACAAACCTTCGAACAAAATTAATAGTCCCAATGAATGATTGCATACCTTTTTTGTTATGGGGTAAAGGTATCTGTTCTATGGCCTTAATCCTTTCTGGATCTATGGAGATCCCTTTTTTAGAAACAACGTGACCCAGTAGATTTCCTTCTATAACCGCAAACACACATTTCTTAGGATTCAACGAGATACCATATTTTCGACAACACTCGAAAATTTGTTTTAGATGGAATGCGTGTTCTTCTCTCTTCTTTGAAAATATCATGAAATCATCGATATATTCCACAACACTATGGCCAATTAGACATGGAAAGCTATATCCATGGCCCTCTGGAAAGTAGCTCCAACATTGATAAGTCCGAAAGGAATTCTTCTGTAAGCAAAAGTTCCCCACTTTGTTCTGAATGTAGTTTTAAGTCTGTCCTCTTCAGCTACTAATACTTGATTATAACCAAAGAATCCATCTAATAATGAAAATAATTCAAAACCTGAAACCATCTGCAATATTTGTTCCATGGGTGGAACTGGATAGTTATCTTTATCCAAAGCACGATTGAGGTTTCTGAAATCTACATAGAGCCTGATTTCTCCGGATTTTTTTCTTACTGTCACCAAATTCGAAACCCATTCCGAATGTCTGACTTTGAATATAATTTTAGCATCCAACAATTTTTTCACTTCACTCTGAATTAAAGGTTCCAGTTTTGGATGCATCTTCCTCAAATGCTGTTGATAAGGCTTGACTCCAGCTCTAATAGGGATGACATGTTGTATAATATTTGTATCATATGTTTTAAGCTCTTCATATGTCCAGGAAAACACATCTTTGTACTATTTGAACAAACTAATGAACTTATTTCTTTCACCCAGAGAACAACACTTTCCCAAATTTACATATCTGGGTTCAAATTCAGTTCCCAAATTTATCAGCTCGAATTGTAAGGACGAGCTATGAGTATTGACATTTGTTGGCCTTCTAAATTTTTTGTCTAGATCAAACATTTTCTCTAAGGTGCTAAATCCTTTAGGAATAAAGTTGTCGAATTTTAATTCAACTTGGTGTTCTTCATCATCGATTATTGCTCCTTTGAAAGTTTCATCATTCATCAAACATTCCAAAATTTGTTGATCATCATCAAAAACCTATAGATTGGTGATCATGTCTAGAACCAAAAGCCTGAAAAGTAATTCAATAGAACATCTGTTGTTTGAAGGTACAAGCCTTGCAATTGAGGTAGATAATAAGTCAGCTGCTGCATTCTTTAGTCTAGGAATGGATACAATATCAAATGCATAAAAATTTGTCAGCAAATCCCACACTTCATTCTGGTAAGCTTTTAAATGAGGTGAAATGCAATGTATCTGATTTCGAATTTGCTTTACGACTATTTCAAAATCCCCATACACTTTCATATTTTTTACTTTTAGTTCAATTGTTTTTCTTAGTCCCTGAACTAGTGCTTCATACTTTGCTGTATTATTGGTACATTCGAACTATAATATACATGAAAGAAATTTTTTATTTTTCTTTGGATCAATCAGGAAACAACCAGCTCCTGATCCTTTCAATGTTTTAGATCCATCAAAAAAAAGGTCCAAAAACTATCTACTTCTACTATACATGAATCAAAAACTACATCTGAAACTAAGTCTACTATTTTACAATCAATCTCATCAACCCGTGAAAATTGAAGGAGATCGGGTTGGGTGCTTGGTGTATCGCTGGCTTCTTCTGCTTGGTAATTTCTCGGTTCTAGTTCAATGAAGTAATTTCCCAGCATAGAATTCACTGGTTCATTTTTTCCCTCCAACTGAGTAACATTGTGCTTCATTTGAGGCTCTCTTAATATTTTTATTTGATTGGGACTTCCCTTATGAGGCAACCATAGATGTGACCAATCTGATGCAAAATATCCATCTAGCCTTGCTGACCAATCTCGACTCAAAACAAGTCCATAAGCATCAGGTATGTCTGCTACTACAATATCGATGTACTGACATACCTTTTCATTTGAATACAAGCGAATCAGAACATCTTCCGTTTCCCCAATAACTTTCACAGCTTTCCTGTCTAACTGAAGAACCTACCAGGTAGATGGTTTAATGTCTTCCACAATATCATACCCCATCTCATATTCTTTAATATTCTTTTTGACATTATCAACCTTGTCTTCAATAGGCTAAATGGGCATGTTAATTTTCTTTGGATCTTAACTTGTAATGGTAAACTCAGGTATTTTATCAATTGTATTGTTCTTCTGTATCTTCTTCATATTTTCTTGAAGTTTCTTGATCTTCGAAAGTATTGACTTGTCTTATTTTACCAAACCCTGACTTCTGGTTGTCACATTTGTTTCTCATGTTTCCTCTTGTTTCAGAGAACCTTCCTCTTCTGTGTCAAACAGTGAGACACAATCCCATAAGACTAAAGTATCTTCTTCTTGTCTTTCTGTGGATTGATTATCTTTTTCTTCGTCATTATCAGTTTCTGTTAGTTTAGATTCCAATAACCGATTCATTACCAATGTGATAGAATTTATCCATTGGGGGCAATTTTTCTCAGAATGAGGCTGCTAATGAAAGGTGCAAAAATTATCCATACCTACCTTAGTTAAATTCATTGATGCAGGACTGTGTGGAGGAGGTTTAGATTGATTGTTGTCTTCTCTCCTTTTATAATAAGGATTATATGATTTGTTAGCTTCCTTTTCTTTTTCTAAATCTATCACTCTGTTGGATAGCTTCTGCATCATCTTCAATATCCCTTCAAAGTCATGTGACTACTCATCCTTAGGCTTAGTCAGAAATAAAGCTTTCTTACCTCCAAAAGTTTTTTCTTCGGACTGCACAGGATAATTTTCTATGCTCTCCATCTCAGCTTCTACCCTCTCAGCTTCTTCATAAGTTTCTGATAATGTAGGTTTGACTGATATCTTGGTAAACATGCCCAATTCAGGCCCTAGAGCTGAAGTATAGTATTCAATCAAAACTTTATCTGATGGCTTATCAGCTGCAAAAAAAAATTTTAGATAAGCAACAAATATTTGAGTGAAATTATGCACTTTTTCCTTTCTTTCTTTCTTTAAAGCACATAACCCTTTCTTTATAGCTGCATGAGTTTTCTGGACTGCATATTTACTTATAAATATCCTTTCAAATGTGTCCTATTCTGTGATTGAATTTGCAAGAAGAGAAAAATACCATGAGGCTGTTGCTCCTTTCAGGGTATGTGGAAACAATTTGCCGACTACATCTTCATGTTCTCCAACCTATAGTCCTTCTATAGCCAAGTAAAAACTTTGCAAATGATCATCCACCAAAATGTTTTCACTTGGGTTAAAATTAGGCAACATTTTCTCAAAAGCTTGAGGAAAATCATGCAAGGGAGGTGTCAGGTTTAATGGTGACCTAGCCCTCCAAGCAGGTGGTGGATTTGGTTGGTTTGCATTTACATGAGCCATGATTTTGAGTGGAGAATGAGGTGGTGACTAAATAGGGGTACAAACAAGTGAACAGTAAGGTGTATCTGGATCCAATTGATTCAAAGGTTGGTCAAATTCCTGTAAGGCTGCTTCTACTAGTTCTTCAAGGTCCTCTACCAATACCGAGTCTTCTAATTTAGGGTGATCCTTTTTCTGATATTCTCTTCTGGGTAAGACAGGAATAATCACTAATCCTCTGATATTCTTCGCATATTCCCTAGTAATTCTTCTCAAATCATCAACTACTTTGTTATCGACAGAATACAGATCCTCTTTACCTTTCTCTTCCGGAGTTGGATTGGGAAACAAACTGCTTTCAGAACTGTCACCGGTGGAGTAATTTCGAGAAAATGGGTTTCCTTGGCCAGCCATGCACTGGTGGTCGTCCTTCTAGAGCCAAAAACTGTTGAGGCTGGGAAAATCACAGGTAACACCAGTTAGGGATTCTCCCCAATAACGTTCCCAACTAGCCCGTTATTGTTTGGTATGGGGAATCCATTCGGTTTACGGTCCAACTACCATAGTTCAAGTAACAAAATAAAAGGTTTTACCGGTTACGACCCGATCCACCGTGTATATTTTTAGTTTTTTGTGTTTAAGTATGATGTGCAAGTGCTTATCTAAAAATGCAGATTGATAGAGATAACGAGGAGTGTCACAATGTGATGCGCAGGTTCTTACCTCTCGTCTTAACTCTCTCGCATCTAAATCACACATAGCAAGAAACTAAAATTACTAACTAACCTATCCCTAGGGAGTAGAATTAACAGTTAACAATGAGTAATGTATTTTTGCACATGTATTATGAACAATTACAGATAGCTATTATTTATTTTATAACACATGAACATTAATAGAAATATGAACAACAAGATATCTTATTGTTTATGACAACCTCCATTACTCACAGTAATTTCACAGAATAAACTATAAGACATTCATAACATAAGCAGAAATGCAATGAGTTAGAACAACCTCACAGTTAATGGACATTAGCTAAAAATGAAAAAGTTCACATTCAACTGATCCATAGCAAAGCATTTGAAACATTCCACCAAGCTTTCTCCAGCAGGAAACTTGTAATTCTTTATTGCAAAAGTAAATAGTTCTTCTTACAACATACTCTCACAAATCTATCTGGGAAAAAGTCCTTTCGACATCTAACTCTCCTATATTTATACAAAAAAAAAAAAAGCAAAACCTTTGGGCTGCCCCCAAATGACCTTTGGGTTTCCCCAACATTTCAATCCCAAAATTTTGTCTTTTAGTAAGTGCTCATGATTCATACAATACGTTACATTTTAAATTAAAAGTTGAGAGCACTTTATAAAGAGGGACCAGCTTGGTAACTAATGAACTTTTTCCAAGCCTGGGCCTCTGATGCTATTGATTATGCTCAGTAATCCGTTGGTCTTTTTGAGATCCTATTGATCTCAGATGCTCACTTTCTTCTTCTCTTTTCTTCATCTCTGCTTCTTCATTTTCTTTCTCTTCTGCTTTGTCCTTTAGACATAACTTCTTTGCAGCAGCAATGACCCTGTCATAACATAACAAAAAACTGTATTAGTCTATTTACCTCCTTCATATGCATTACAATACACAGTATTAATGCGTGAAAAGAAAGAATGACAAGGCAAAGAAATCCTGCAAGTTTGTGTCTTGAAATCCTCTAAGTCCACTATCCAAGACTAAAATCACAAGCCCGATAGAACAAACTCTTCATCTCAATCCAAGCCGCATCTGGACTAACTTGAAATCCTCCGATGAAAGCATGAACCATAACAATGTAACCTCCAATCCTCAAAACAACAAACCCTAAACTGCGCTCATCTCGGAAAAAACCTTGACTCGACCAAAACCCACGGAAAACCTCCGCCATCCCACAAAAAAGAGTAAAAGCACATAAAATCGACGGGAAAACCCTATCGGCAGTTGAAAACTCTGATCTTTGAAAGGATAGTTCACAAGACAGCAACAACGGCGAAAAACAGACAGACTATGGGTTCCGCGACCAACTGAAATCTTCGGTGATCGGAGGCTCTAAGGACTACGGATCGACGACTTTAAAACTAAGCATCTCCAAGGTGTCGATGCTTCAAAGTTGAAAGCTTCTGCAGTGTCAGCGATATAAAGCACTAAACGCCACCGTAGTCACGTATTGAAGATCGGAACCGCTACCCACTAAACACATCGGCATTGGCGAGCGAAAGGACTAATCCATCGGTGGGATAGTTCACTAAGCAACCGCAACGGTGGGTAGCAGAAAGAATACGGGTTTTGCGACAACAAAAAATCATCGACGATCTGAGGCTCTTAAGACTAAGTGTCAGCGACTCAAACAACAGCATTTTCGTAGTGTTGGCAATGCAAAGGACAAGGCCTCCGATCAATGTCAATCATCATTCTGATAGCGATAAAATAAACAGTGTCGGCAATAAAAGGTTTTGAAAAATAAAACAAAAGGAGATAAAGCGCATCGGTGAAAAACAGGATTGTCCATCGGCGGCACAAAGGACTAATGCCGTGATTCATTCGTCAAATGACTTTCGACGGCGATAAAAGAGTCAAAATCATCAAAAAATCAAAACGTTAAGAACTCTTTGCAGGGCAACAACAATACTAGGCCATTTATCCTCCAAAACAGCAGTGACACAGAGAACTAAAGCCCTGACTCAATCTTCAATAAACTTTTGATAGTGATAAAACAAAATCATCGGGAAAGCAAACGTTAAGCTCTAAAAATAAACAAACCCCATAGTCTTCAAAAAATCAAAGTTTATAGCAAAGGAATGACAAATTTTAGGAAACCAAACAATCCCAGGCAAGATAAAATCGAAAGGAGGGTCCAAAATTTTAAAAAAATTGGGAAAAATGTTGCAGCTGGAATAGTCTCATGGATAAATGTGCACTTAAGTTGATATGTTGCATAATGACCTTTCACAAAATGTACAAGACTATGCATCATTTTAATACCCTTTCCTAACTTCAAATCCTATAACCTGATAGCCAACAAATAAGCATGAGGGTCATTTTGAATAGTTAAATGTCACGAATAGAGATGGAATTTAGGCCAAGATTTTTTTTTAGGGAAGTACATCTATCATGAACACCATCCATTGCAATCCAAAAAGATACTTCTTCTAATATCATCCTATTAGGCACATTTCTAGGAAGAAGATTAATCGAGTTATGACCCCATATCTTGATGTAAGTAAAATATTCTCCACAGTACCAATCACTCGTGATTGCTATCAACTTCCTAGCATATTCCGATAAATTGGGGGTATTGGCTAGTTGTAAATCATGAGATTACGGGACTGCAAAAAAATTTCACTAATATCATAGATGTGGGACTTATAATTTTATTCCCACAATCTAGCACAATAAATGTGTGTTCAGGGATATTTCATAGTCTAGTGCTAGTTCATCAGTGAAAACATCAAAGAAGAACATACAATGTCAAATATAGTAAGTTGAGAAACGTAAACTAGGTTTTTTAATTTCTAGAGTTTCCCACACTGACCCAATGGTAGTCTTCAGGTTGTGTGAGAAAAGTTGCTAGTTGAAAACTTGACCATGAGTGATAATATAATGTACCAAAGGAACCCATTCCATCTTAAATTATGTGCAATTTTCTAAGCCATACTAACCTGCATATCATGGAACTTAGTAATTTTCTCAATTCCCTGAGATGCTTTAATGGATAAGCCATCTTTGGTTCATGCCGGAAGCTATCCTAGTCAAACCAACAGCTTTTAACAAGTTCTGTAAACACAAAAATGTTTTTGTATTTAACAGTAAACATTGGAGACAATAGAGTTTGTGGGGCTTCTAGAGCATACATTCGAGCAATGGTATCTAGTTTGAAATAAGCAATCATTGTCTATTTCATGTGCCAAAAACAAGGCATGGGGGGTACATCTACAAATTTTATCAACCATCTCATAAGGTATGTAAATGGCATGACCATAGAACATGCAGCAATGGCGTGGAGATTCGAACTTTAGATGTTTTGAAAAAATTCAGCATCTACTCTATACCGTGACAAATTCCCATTATCGAACAAACTGTAAATAATCAACCATCCCATGCACTATGGGTCTCCATTTCTATAATCTATATCAATTAATGTCATCCCAACATTTGGGTCTTTTGTGTCTTTGGAATCCATGGAAGTCATAGTCTTCGCCTTGGTCCTTGGATCCATGATATCACTTTGAAAATATGTAACATTTACAGTAAAAAACACCGTAAACAAAATTTCATACAATGCCATTTCATACTAAAACAACCTAAACCTAAAATAAGGAGACGAACTTACTAAAAAACTTCCAAGAAAAACTTACTAAAAAGTAGAATAACTAGTGAGACTTCAAAGTTTCTGAAATCTTCCAATCACACAGTGCTCACAAAGTTTTAAGTAAAAATGCAAATAATTTTTCAAAATAGATGTTCAAATGTGAGATAAATAACCAAGGGAACCAATAACCAACTAAGTTAATTAATTTCCCATCAACATCGAATTTTCGAGGTTAAAACAATGGTTAACCTTCATTACAAACATCAATTAATGACATTAATTAAGTATTTCACTATTTTTTTTAATCTCATATGGATGTCGAAACGAGCAACCTCGACTAGCAAGTTTTCTAAACATCATACGATATTTCCGATGTTTAACTTCCCATATTTGGATTCGTAATGGAAATAGATGAATTTGCAGAAAAATTATGGGTCTGTGATGTTGGTAAGAATAATCTTAACAATGTAAAATATATTTCTAATTTCCATGGTCCAACATTGAAGTCAAAAGATCAGAAAGGTAAAATGGAATTTTAAGGAGACTTCCCAAGAATCTCATCCCATTATCATGTATCCATAAAAAGTTAAAAATTGAGTTCTACATAAACACGAGTTTGTTACTACAGAGACAAAATATCGAGAGGGGTGCATTAGAAATATGATTCAATACATCGAAAAGACATTTTTTTGCATCGAAAAGCTAAAATAAAGGTGATCTCAAGCAAAATCTATCTAAGTATTGAATAAAAACTAAGAATCCCAAATAAAGAAACAAAATTTTAAAGGGGCTCCCATCAATTTAGTAAGAAAGGGATGGGATACATTCTGGCGACAACATTAAGAAATAAATTTTATTTATATAGAGGAGGACCTTGGCATGACATCAATTTGGAAAATTTGAGCAACATATCCCACATGACATCAACTTGGAAAAATTTGAGAAACATATTTTCACATGATGAAAATATCCTACTAATTAAATATGCAACCATCACTTATGCCATGCATGTAAATACAACAAAAGATTGCATTTTTGGGACAATCATATGTATGAACCAGCAGCATAGACCAGGCTTGTATTGACATGTGATGGTCTTTTTCAGCCATCCAAAACAAGCCATTAATATGTATAGTATTTTCAAATATGTTTTAGCTTCCCAATTATTTTTTCAATTTACAACAAATACTTGTTTATAGATGGGCATGCCAGCTTTTAAATGGTTTGGATAAAATGTAAATGATAGATTATTCTCTCTTATTGCCTCCTCGTTCTAGATGTAGATCAAATATAACTTTGATATTGAATGAAGAGAATATGGACATAGAAAATTTTTATTGTGCATAATTCTATAAGAAATTAGTTCTAATTCACTTATTTCAAATTCTTTGTACTTGTATTTATGTAGGGAATGACTATGTTAAGGTTTGTGAGTTAAATCCTAGAGAATTCTTGAAGTGTTAGGGTTTGATCCCTGTAAGAGAAGGATTTAGGTTTTGTGGTGAAGAGACAAAAGACTTGGAGAACTTTTCTTAAAGTTCAAGGGTGGACTTGTTGGTGTTGTTTCTATCTTGTTCTCTCGATCACAGTAAATTTTTACTCCACAAGGTCTTCGTAAACTATTCCAAATTGGTCTTGAAAGATTCTCATTTTGATGGTTTGATCTCAATTCATTGGGTCCTTTTTCCTTGATCTCAATGTAATTATCTTTGGCTTTTTCAAAGAAATTGACTATCAACAGAGAATAGAGAACAAACCTTATTTGCATAGATTTTCTTGTCATAAGAAAAATCCATTCTTGTATCATGTGTTTATGAATGAATGTATATTTCAATTGAATTTGCAATATGTCTACTAAAATATATGGGATATGGCCAAGCCAACATGTCATTGTTTCACTATTGAGGTTGATAGTGTTAAGTTGTCCACTATTATGGGTTTATGAATTAACGTGTATGTTGATTGAATTTGCAATATGTCTGCTGAATAATATGGGATCTGGCCAAGAAAACATGTCATTGTTTCATTGTTGAGATTGACAGTGTTAAGATATCCACTAGGCACCATTTTAGTTGTGGTTTGTCTTATCATTGTGGTTGAAGATTCAAATAAATGAGGTCAATGGCAATAGGTGCAAATCCCTAAGAAATTTTGGTGGAATAGATACCCCTTCCCCTAAGCCAAAGGAAGAATGCTCCATAATTTCCATCTCTTATAAATGAGAATACATTCATATATTTTGAATTAGTATAAACATAGATAAGCTTATAATATTACATAGACAAAAATAGCAAGATTCTTATCATTAGTTTTTTCAAATGAAAGAACCAAAAGTAACATTTCAAAATTAAAGTACATAAGATTTGAATCATACAAAGCGTTGTTCAATTTGTCACCCATACAAAAGACCCCACTTAATAATAGCCATGATAAAGCCACGACATAAGAGACATTACAACCATCATAAGAAGAAAACATCCACAAATTGGAGATGTATATTGATGTCCATAAATGACTCTTATTGGAATAGATGTTAATGAAAGGTCATCTTAGATACTCCTACTTATAGTTGGCATTGATCTTGACACTAGATCAATAGACATCCTCTTCACATCTGCATTGTAATCTACAGTAAAACACTGAAATTGATTTAAAATCATTTTTTCCTCTCTATGAAGAGGTTTCAAATTTTATTTTTTAACTTTATAAATCCCTTTCATTTGGTTAGATATTAATTTGGAGTCTGTGACAACTACAATATTATTGGTACCGTATTGTTTTTGCTGCCTTGAGCCCTTCAACAAGCACAATATAGTATGCTTCATTATTTGTAATCCTTCTAGAAACACCTCTCTTATTTTGGAGGACATGGTTTAATGCTTGGTTGTGAAGGACATTTGTAATAATCACTTGACCTAGGTTCAAATAACATGGAACTTCAATGCATAGTGTCCATTTTTGCACCATTCCATAATAATTATTTTTCTCTATGTTGTCAAGGACCTAGTTAATGAACAACAAGTTTTAATTAGAAAATATACATCTTTAAAAAATATATTATCCATGAATAAGGAAATTGTAAGTAGGAAAAATGGGATGCAAGTGTGGTAGGGGTAATCTTTTCCCCAAGTGGAAATGTCAATATCCAGTTCTATTGGAGTTTAGGCATCGCAACAAATAACCAAGCATAGGATTTAGCTCTCCTGCAAGGTCTTTGCATAGAGGATATTTTCCACAAAATTCCTAGGACTAACTATAGAGGATGTTTAAACTCATCATACATAAATGATTATATCTGCTATTTAAACTCATACCATAGTATGTCTAGTAGGTGGATGAACTCAAGAATTGGGTGAGACAAAGAATTGTGCCTCTCGGCATTGAGTTAGCTATGAGATCTCAAACTGTGAAAATAGTGTTGGATGAAGCTACAATTAAAAAAATGGAATTGTTTTCTCCAAACTCTTTTTGAGCTTATCGAATCCAAGGGTTAGATTTCTTAGTCAAATTCAAGAAAACTATATTTTAGAATATAAATTTTTTATCTAACTGACACATTTTCAACTCTATTCATTAACATATAATGGTTTTTGGGGTGGATAGCATGAGGTTTAGTTGTTGTTCTGGGCATATTATAATGGTATCTAATAATATTGGGATTTACTTTCAAATAAATTCTAACCCTTTTTAAAGAATCCTTCGGTCAAAAATTAGCAAGGAAAAATCTTGAATTTTCTTCTTAAATTTACCCAAGTAACAGATAAACTCATCCACGGACCTACAGAGAATGGTATGATTTTTAATTCCCAAGAACAAGATGATCATCATACATTGTGAGAAACTTCTTGCAAAGACAAGGAAAAATTAGGGAGATTGAATAAGAGCATAATTAGATTATCATCTCAATCTATGGAAACATTGAGGAAGCAAGGGAGGGAGAGGGTATTTGAGCAAATCACTAAATTATTTGAAGAACAGTCTCGAGAGGTGGGAAAAATTGGGAATTCTCAAAATCATGGTACGAGTAATATAGAAAAGCATGTAAGCAAAATCCTTTGAGAAAACTGGAAGAAATATAAGTTAAGAGAAAAAGAGTGGTTGAGTTGAATGAATCGTTACCTGTAGAAATAAATATTGTCGATGATAATTGATAGAAGGGTCTATTTCTTAA
Organism: Pseudotsuga menziesii; assembly: GCA_001517045.1. Lineage (NCBI taxonomy): Eukaryota > Viridiplantae > Streptophyta > Pinopsida > Pinales > Pinaceae > Pseudotsuga > Pseudotsuga menziesii. The sequence continues at coordinate 67,998 of LPNX010626386.1, read as the reverse complement.
TGATTACTAAGAATATAAACAAATATTTCAACACATACCTTCTGACACTATTGAAAAAGGAGAAAATCATGTCTTGTGATCGGTGTGGCCGAAGAACAAGGGAGGTGTAGAGCACTAGAAGAATAGACGTGCGGGACCAATAAATGATGATAAACTAACCTGCAATCAAAATATTCGTACATTCCTATTCCTTACCTCTCATCCCTATCTAAAAATCATCGTAAAAAGCTTTAACCGGACAAAAAACTCTAAAGGCTCTGACAAAATTCGAAATTATTTGGGAGGATGTTGGATGCGTTTGAATCTTCGCAAGAGAAAAATAATTTGGCACCAAATTAATTGCCTAGTCGTTGGTCAAGTTGGTGTTGGGATTCAATGCAATGTTCAATTCTATGTGCATGGGAGGTGTTGAATGTTATAATGCCTAGATTAATTCACCTAATATTTAATTATCGACCGAGGTTGGTAGGCTTCGAGTTGCTACAAAATATATGCGAAGGTAGAGGGTGTCGTGTAATTATTTTAGCAAACAAAAGATTGAAAGATCTTTCAAAATGAAAAACTGAGTCAAAATCCTAAGAATGCAATTATTAATATAATTGAACCAAGACAAAAACATCAAACTAAAATAAGATCAAGCTATATTACTTTATTTAACAAATGAGAATACAATCACTACTTTTTATGACAAAGTCTATTTAGTGACTTCAAAAACTAACTAAGAAACGAAAGTGTACATTTGGAAATGCAAGTACAACAACTAAATAATTTATAAACAAATAACTCCTAACTAAAAAGGATACTATCAACAACTACTTAAAAGGCTATGATGCAAAGAAAACTTAAATAAGTGAATGGAAAACTAAGTAAGAGAAACAAGTCGGAAACTTAATAAAGAAAATTGGATAAGAGAAGGAAATAGAAAACTTAATAAAGAAATTGAATTATATCTTACAAGTCTTTGTTGGTAATCACGCAGTGAAAAAAATGAAACTATTCCTAAAGATAACACTACTAATCCTAAGTTTTACATGCAAAAGGATAAATTAATCCAAAAGCATAATTATAAAACAATACAATAGTAAGAAGAATCAGAAACAAATAAAAGAAACAAAATATACCCTAACTCAAAAGCATGTTCAAAGGGAAAAGAGGTAAAGAAAATAATAAGTCTTTAATAAATAACCTAAAACAATCAAACTTATAGTCTAAATAATAAATAAAACTGTTATCTAACTATTACAGTCAAAGCATACATCAAATACTAAAGAGCCAGAACTTGAAACAATTTTAAAACATATTAAAAACACTAAAAACGGAACTGTGGGCTGAATGACAAACTGAACTGCAGGTCTGCAAAACAGATTGGAAAACAAACTAGAAGGAAGGTCAGAATGGCACGCTAAACATATTGTCTGAATGCCAGTCTGTGTAAAGAAAATGGTATAAAATAACCTAAATGTTCTACTTCTCAGCTGATTTTATGCATATGAAGATGCAATGCATAAGGAACAGTGAATAAACCTATTCAATCATCAAATTTAGCAGTAAAATAAACTTAAACAAATTCATGAACATCAAGAATCATTGCTTATTAATAAACAAACTGAAATTCAAATTGCATAATCTTATAACATAGTAGAAATAAATAGAACTTAGTCTATTTAAATTGATAAAAACAATCTACTCTATCTTCTTATAAACAAAACTAAATAATAAGCTGGAAATGAAATGACAGAAACAAATGGAAAACAACTATGCTCGCAATCTAGCTATTTAATTCTGGAAATAAAATGCATTGCAGAAAGCAAATGAAACAAACATTTACAGTAACTTAATGGAATAAACAAACTAGAAATCAAAATTGAATTAGCTACAAAGAAAAATAACGAAAACAAGAAAAGAAAACCTCTGGTTGATGAGGGGCCCTCTCAGCAATCAGGGGTGAATCCCGGCTAGTGCTTACACGAACAAAATCATGAATGGCGAAATGCAGAACTTCTATTAAAAATACTGAACAATATTACAACGTTCTTCTCTCAGAAAACTAACTGTCTAACTAATGAAAATGATCCACCCCCAACACTCACGCGGAGGCTGATATTTATATTGTTTACAAGAGATGAGCAAGTCGACCCTTTAGTGGTCGACTTCTCTCTAAATTTAGTCAATCATAAAGGTTGTTAACAAATCAAATCCCAGCGCACATGTATCTTCCTTCTCTTTCGTGATTCTGGTTCTCTTCATCGTGATATGGCATGTGGGCTCCTTCCTTATCATGGATGATGGAATGGTGTCAAGCAAAGGTAGCATACATGGTAGGTCTTCTAGAATGGAGACGTTCCACCCTTTAAACACGTGGGAAATAGGTAGGTTACAAATCTGTTCCATCATTTAATGCATGAGATTGGTTATTAACAGTGCGCAGACTGATTAGTGATCTAGACGGAAAGCTAGATAGCGAGCTGGAAGGTGAGCTATGTCGTGAGCTGGATAGCGAGCTGGATCGTGAGCTGGATCATGAGCTGGACAACGAGCTGCGTCGTAAGCTGGATAGCGAGCTGGATGTGTTGTTTGTTTTTTTGTTTGTGTACTTGTTATTAATTCGCCCAAACAGACTATATAACCCGCAAACGAATATACACATTAAGTAACATATCATATATGCTTTAAATAATGTTAATTTAAATCAATAAAATCATAAAATGACTATAATAAATGGATTATATATAAACCTTTAATTTATTCATACCTTGGGCTAAATGGTGATCTGCGTGGCAGAAAATACATAAAAAGATAACAAAACATATATTTAAATGAGTAATTTAATTGCCAAAAATGATAATATATCTGGGCTCAACAGGAGGTGGCACCCAGTTCACTAGTAGCCGAAAGGGTTCGTCGTCTCCAAAGTTCAGGAGTCGTATAGTGATCACCAATCATTAAGGGCCAGTTTCCCAAATCATCGGTAGCTAGATGGTATCACCATCGCCGAAGGTCTAGAGTTGTCTAGTCGTCATCATGGTAGGTTACATCGTCAAGAACTGGTTGCTTTGCACATGGGGGGAAAGTGCATTCCGTTTCATTTTTAGAATACACCATATACTATATATACTTGTCCTTTATAAATTATAATATATTTTCCTATTTAAATTGGATATTGAACAATTAAATCATTCTCTCTTAAGAAATGAATATTATTTGTTTCAAAATTAAACCAAGCAATGAATAAATCTAAATATTGAGTTCTCATAACCATTCATTTATGGCGGTGAATTCATCTCAAGAAGTTTGAATATGCTACTAGTTGAATATGCCAAAGATAAGCCAAAGATATGCTACTAGTTGAATATGCCAAAGATAAGTTTGCTTGTGATGTATTATATGGACTCATGGGAGATGATAACTACAGAATTTTGAATGGGCTGATATACTATAAGGGTGGAATTAATTTGGTTCAAGATTCAAAGCTTAAGTACAAAGTTTTGCAGGAAGAACATGATTCCCCACTAGCAAGCCATCCGGGGATCTTCAAAACCTATAGGCAACTAAGGAAAAGGTTCTATTGGAAGGGGTTGAAGGAATATGTTTAGAAGTATGTGAATGAATGTAAGGTATGTCAGAAAATCAAATCAGATCTCACATACCCAGCTGGTTTATTACAACCATTGCCCATTCAAGAGCAAAAATGGGATAGTATATCGATGGATTTCATCACCGGTTTACCCAAAAATTTGGGCAAGGATTGCATATATGTGGTAGTGGATAGATTGACTAAGTTTGCTAATTTATTTGCTGTCACATCCTCTTTTAGTGCTGCACACGTGGGTGACCTTTTTTTCAAAAAAATCTTCAAATTGCATGGGCTCCCCAAGAGCATTGTGAGTGATAGAGATAGTAGATTCATGAGTGCTTTTTGGCAAGAAATTTTCATATTGGTGGGCACTCAGTTGACTCCAAGTACAAGCTACCATCCCCAAACTGATGGAAAAATAGAGAGGGTGAATAAATGGTTGGAAGGGTACCTTCGAAACTATGTGGGAGAACAACAAAAAGCTTGGACAAAATGGCTACACTTGGGTGAGTTTTGCTACAACACCACCTTTCACATGTCAATAGGGATGTCTCCTTTCAGAGAATTATATGGTTATGATGCACTTACATTTGCTGATATGATATTTGGTGATAGTAGAGCTCCAAAATCTAAATATTGGGTGGAAGAAAGCTAAGAAATTTTAAATATTTTAAAAGATAGTTTGCAGGTTGCCCAAAATCAGCAAAAACAATATGCAGATAAACATAGAGAGGAAAGGACCTTTCAGGTTGAATATCTAGTGTATTTGAGGTTTCATCCATAAAAACAAACATCTCTCAAAAGTAAGAGCAAAAAAGCTAAAGCCAAGATACTATGGGCCCTACAAGGTAATCCAAAAGATTGGAGAAGTAGCATATGAGTTGGAACTTCCGTGAGGAAGTAAAATTCATAATATATTTCATGTTTCTTGTCTCAAGAAATCAATTGGTTAGAAAGTTATCATTTCAGATACACTCCCTCCTTTGGATGATGAAGGACATCTCACACTTATTCCAGAAAAGGTTTTGAAGACAAGGGAGAGAAGATTGAGGAACAGAACAATCAAATAATACTTGGTGCAGTGGAAGGATCTACCAAGTGAAGATGCCACATGGGAAGAGGAGAATATTTTGCAGCATCCAAATCTTAAATTGCTCGAGGACAAGCAATATTGGGTGGGGAGGACTTTAATGTCCCCATTTTAAATAATTGCATAGCAAGAAAATACCATCAATCCCACTAGTTCCCTAGGTTGGGTGGAAACAGTGGAAAGTTAATAAGGGAGCTAATAAATGGTGTTTAGACATTAGAATGAATAAATATTTATTTAATGGAGTTAATTAAATGAATGCAAGTGAAAAATGAAATGGCTATGGAGAATTAATACACATGGATACTATGGGGCCCACTAAAGCTAGAATTCCTATGTTAAATGGCATCCTCCTCTTGCAATATCGAATCTATGGGAAGCCTAATGTTTTTGGATGGATTATAAGGTTAATATACTTGTACATATACTTCATAGGTAGAATTTGGGATGAATTGTAACTTACATGGGGAGAGGAAGATCCAAATTGGAGTTTCATGGACACTTGGCTAGATTCCACTTACATTTATGACATCTATGACACCGATGATGGAGATTCTATGACAGTTATGACACAAGTCAGATGTGAAGGATGAAATCTGACATATATGACACATCAGGTCAAAATATACCATCCAATAGATCTCTCATGTGAGTTTGGGCAGCTCAATGGGCTCCTACTCAAATTTGGGGAAGGTGGAAGAGTAGGAAAGAGGGGACACATGTCAATTCATGAGCACACACCCTAATTCGACTTGGATTGATTTTGTGGATGGATTGGGGACCTTAGAAGGCTAATGAAGTTTATAAAATATAGGAAGAAACCAAGATAATTACCTTTTTATCATTTGTAAAATTTCTTGTTGTGAAGAGAGAGAGTTAGTGGATGACTAGTTCATGCCTTAGCCAATTTCGAGGGTGAAAGATTCCCATCCTAGTTGGTGTTGGGAGAGGCCAATATAGTATTTCAAAGATTTTCAATGGAGTATTAGTTACAGGTGCAAGCTACAGAATATTGTGGACGCGTCAAATTTCAGCTTGTTCTTCCTTTCATCTCAAGTTTTCTCACCATATTTCAGCTCCATGGAGTGAGGTGTAGTTGGTGAGCTATTCATCTATTTGAGGGAGATTCTCTTTGTACAGTATTTTGTATTCAGATGTAAATGCTCTGTTATTTAAGTTCAAAAATCTCTCAGGTTGAAAGGCCAAGAAATCTCATGTATTATTGCTCAATAATGAAGAAACGGTGCTATTTCCCCACTACCTTGTTGTAAACTCTTGCAATCTTGATGGATTCAAATGGATGTGTAAACTATTGATGATTTATGAATGAATAGACTGTAATTAAATAATATTATGGGTTTCATGTTCAGTAACTGATAATTTTTTTCCATTGGGTTGAATTGCATAACCATTGGAGCAAACTACACCTCATTTCCCCAAGGGTCCAAAACTAGTTTTTTATACCTGATTGAAAGAAGTGATAACATCCATGGGAGGTCAATTGGTTATGAATATGAGTCTCTGATAATGTATTCTACACATCTCCTAGTTAAATTTCATAATCCGATTGGGTTTCTGCACATTTGGGAAGCCATTTCTACCACTTACCCGAGGGGAATTTGAGCCCAAAATTGCAAATAAAATCGTTTGTCTTGTTCAGAATTTAGTATAGAATTGCAAAAGTGTTTGGAGGGACATAATCATTTATGAACATAATAATTAAGTTATTATATAATTCATACACCTTCTCTGAATATTTGGAAGCAATTGGGATGATTTGGAGACCAAGACACTAAAACTAGTTAAGAGCCAAAATTGTAAAAAAATTGGAAAATTCAGCATTTTGGTAAAAATTAAAACAAAGGGTAATTATAGAAGCGGTCATATCTGAATGTTTGGGTGGAATTCAAGGAATATTAATTATTTGGGAGAATCCCAATCGAAAGGTTGGCTATCTATTTAGAGTTTTTGTCCACTTGCTGGGTAGTAGGCGCGGGATGTAAATTGGCCAGTAGATCCTATATATTTGTAAGGGATCGAGATTTTTGGGGTTATCCTTATTTTTCAAAGAAGAAGTAATTTTATCAATTGATTTAGGTACTATTTTTGTCAAAGTTGAATAATATTTTCTTGTATGGATTTGATCTGCAGGTTGTGTGCGCAGACTAAAAGCGTTCGCGAAGCAACTCTTTTAATAAACGAACCCTTTTGTGGTTGCTCCTTATTGGTTTTCCACGTTAAAATCCTTATGTTTATTGTGCATGATGTATTTTTGTGATGTTTATTTTTATTTTTCCATGCATGAATGGATACCTATGGATAAATGTATGAATCGACACAACACTAGTTAAATGAATGACACAAATATGGGTAATGTTGTTGATGATTTTTAGTTAATAATTGCAGTTTCTTATATGTCGTAGTACATTATGTAGGAGTTCAGTATGATAAATATCCCCTTCATCACTACATAAACTTGGTTCTTGCAGCTCCCATAGGTATCTCGAGTGATACTTCATCTGCTCTATAGGTGTTTCTGACAGGGTTAAAAGGGCCTATCGGTTCAGTACCTTGGGTCTTTGTTCGTATGTTGCGATATGAACTTGGATTACTTGAGTTTATGCCAACACAAATTATGCCATATTTTGTTTGTTGGAATGTTCACATTCTAGTTTAAAATTACATCTTCATGTGGTGGTAAACTTATATACCCATTTTGAAATCTAAGGTCTAGTGGTCAGGCATAAGGGAATTTTGATAGCCATGGCAGAGCGAATGCTTCCCTTGGGCACATCTTGTCTACTAAATTAAGTGATTGAGGAGAAATTTATGACTATGTTCCTATGTATCAACCTACTTTTAAATAACTAGTATTTGCAAGTGTATATGTTGTTACAAGGAATAAAATGCCACCAAATATAGTAGCAACTCTTCTTCTCTGTACCATTTGTGAATTAATATAAAAGAATAGTTTGTAACAAATTCCTTTTACAACTCACTAACAATGGAACTCCTTATGTTCCAGAATATGATATCGAAACTTTTAAATGCACTTCTAGTTTTTGGAGGAAACTATGAGCATTTATGAAGAAAAACAACCATTTCAATGTTGGGTAAGTGCTATACTATTTGTATGTGCATGTGGGTTTTATTGTATGTGTGATTGTTTCTGTTCAATCCCTCCATCATCTAGTGCTCTACCGTGTGGTTTGGTCACTGGCTCAAGCAGGTACTAGGGGTGCGCGCCAAATCCCTCCCCCTATTCCGCAAAATGGACATCAACAATGGGTGTTATCCCGTTGCCAATATGAGCAAAGCAAGTTCGAAATTTTTTGGTCTACTTCTGGGTTTTTTTCTAAAAATATTTTATTTAATCCTTATTTTAAGGGATTGTGGTATATTTCTAATCCGAGTTAAGCGATTAGGGTTTTGGATGCTACATAATACCTATATATTGTATTATGAGCGGTTAATAATTATAATGAGAAAGTAAGAGCTACGGCTCTAAGTTTTGTTGGTTTTCCTAGTTAAGGGTTTTCAGCGTAAATCTTTGAGTATTATGCATGAATGTTGTGATGTAATCTCTATTTTGCTTAAAAGGATCTGTATTCTTTGCTTCTTTGCACAAGTTTAAAACTTACATTCAAATCACTACAAATGCCTCGTGCATTAAAGAGAATTATGAATTTTCACATTTTGCTAACCAATCCTTACAAAAAAAAAACAATAAACTAAGCTTGTTGCTTGAACAATCAAATATAAATCATATTCAATATTAGATATAATGCAAATGATTTAGTGTAGAATGATACAACTGATTGGAAATCATCCTTTCAATTGTCATTATATCAAATAAATCATAGTCAATATAAGATATAATGCAAATGATATACTATAGAATGATACAACAAATTGGTAATCATCCTTTCAATTGTCATTATATCAATGATACTAGTTCTATACACTTTTCCAAACTACATGGCAGTACCACATTCTATATATTGGGTTGCATTTGGATTATTCATGTCAAATGGCTTGAGATAGTAACATATTAGTATTTTCAACTACTGGTCCCCAATCCAAACCAGTCATTTGTGAGAAAAATTGTTGTTTTAGTTTTGAAATTGTAACCCCCAACGCAGTATTAATATAACAAGTTTTGAAAGCTTATGGCCCCCATGTTTGAAAAAATGGGTTATCTATGTTAGTATTAAAAATCATGCTTCCAAACATGTCAATTGAGATTGAGGCAACAATTCTTCCATAATACATAAAATGCAAAGTGAAAACTAATTCTTGGCATAATTTTTTCTAGAATATATATACGTTATTTCTAAGCCACCTTGAAATTCAATGAAGTTGCACTATTTCCAAGCAATTAAAATACGAAGCAAAGTATTGGTTCAAATGACGATGTACTACTTAGGTGTAAGCTATAAAATCAACTAATTTTATTAATTCCTGCAAATGACCAAAGAATAGGTCAATTGGACTCAAAGATACAACCAATTAACATTGGATTATGGAAGTGTCAATATCACTCCTAAACATTCAAAGATGAAAAGATACATATAAAAGTACAAGAAAATAATAGTACAAAGAAAGGGTGAACTTAAAGTGTTCTTCCTATATTTATTTTGATAAGTGATTTTGATCCTATGTTAAAAAGGTAAGGATCCCTTTGACAAGCATTGCTGCATTTTTGTGCTATGATTACATTGGTTGTTCTATGAACTAGAGGGTTAATTTATTATTTCTCCATTTTCTTGATTCACAATAAACACTTCAAATAGAATGCTAGTCTCTCTATCTCCCACAAACTAAGTAACTTGAATTTCCAATGGCACCTATGTTTACCTCATTCTAATTAGACATCAAATTTTGATAGGCAATGGGCCTTTGTTCATTGTGTAAAAAAGGCACTACAAATCAAAAGTTTCACCAGAATTTTTGTCTTTGGTTTTCTCCACAAGTGCATGCGGTATCATATTTTATCAAGAGAAAGAGCATGGAGTATCATATTTTATCAAGAGCACTATTAGGGTCAAGCGAAAATGCTCCTTGTCCCTCACCATCTTGGGATTTACATTGCTAAGTAGGAATTTTTCTTCATGGAAAAATCTAGGATGGTGATGGTTTGCCTTATTCATCAAATTCCAATCTATGTTCTACTTTTTGTTGATGATGTGATCCTCTTAGTCTCATCCCATGTGGGCCTACAGTGACAATTGGATGCATTGTCCCTTTTTTGTGACCTTTCAGAGTTGATAGTCAACTTGGATAAAACCAAGATTATGCTCTTCAATGGATCGAAGAAAATCTTTTCAAACCACCATTTCTTCTATTGAAGTGAAGAGATTGAAATCACCAGTTCCTATATGTACTTTGGAGAATAGTTCCCATGGCCTTGTTTCAATTTGAGGCATGCTCTTCAACCCTGGGTCAACAAGGATTATAGGTCCTTGGCTCTACTCAAAAGACACTTTTTCTTGTTGATTTTTGAGAAAATATGAATATATTTGAACTTGAAAAATTTTATCAATAAAATATTGAACGCGTGAATCACTAAATCATTCAATCACACAAATCATTCATCCACAACACAAGATGTACCCTTGGAAAACCCTCACAATAATGAGGATGAAAAACCAAGTAATTATTTAGATTATAATAGACAGATTGCAGAGAATGGATTTTACACAATAACATATTGTTTTCAGCACCTTGGGTGCTAGATAAGAGATAACACTAAGCAATAGAGAATAATAATCAACTATATGATCTTTCCATGTTCCCCACACATTAATAACAAGTCATAAACAATGCCATGCAAACAATAACGAATGGAAAAATGAGAAATATGCACACATACATTACAACAATGAACTACCTTCATGAATAATAATTTTGATATATTGAAATATCCATCATGCATAACATATGTTCCATGCCTTTCATTCTTGACATTAACTAGTTCTTAACTAACATCAAAATGAACTCATCATCTAACTGAAAGTATAATCACTTATTTAACAAGCTAACTTAAGTGTCATTGTGCTTTAACTCAAGTGTCAGCATGCAAACATTTTATTAACTGAAGCGTCATATTTTAATTTAACTAAGCGTAAACACTTTAGTTAAATAGTCAATCTTTCTTAACACTTAGTTAGCTATTATTAATTGAATCATGTTGATTGATTTACAGTTGAGTTCTTTAATTAACTAAAGCACACATTGAATATTTAACTGAAGCTCAACAACATTCACTAAAGCTTTACAATCTGGGTTCACTTAGGCATTACATTGGCAATTTGATTCCTCTATGCATTATCTCTTTATTGCTTATCTCTTTATCTTTACTGCATGGTATAGATGTGTTAACTTTTTTATCTATCATATCATATTATACTTAGAAGAATTGTCACATGTTATGATCATATTATATTACTCTCAGACCATATATTCATTGCTAAAGTAATTCACTCTAGAGCTGGCTGAGTCTCTAAAGGAGACTTCATAGCAATTTGTGACCATGGTTAGTAATACATCACATAACATTTTATGCTTCAACATGAAAAGTATTTCACCTTTATAACTAAAGTCCCACCCCAAGGGTGCCCACTATAAATGGGGATTCACATGAGAATCACAACTTAATATACTCACAAGTTCAACTTGATATACTCACAAGTTCACCTCTATAATTGGAGGTCCACCTCATAGGTACCAATATGAGAATCATGACTTGATATACTCACAATTCTGACTTGATATACTTGCAAGTCTTTACATCACCACATCAACACATGAGGATATAGCACTTGATACACTCACAAGTCCGACTTGATAAACTCATGAGTATGGAGAATGACTCTTGATGATATCCATTTAACACTCCCTCTCTGCGAGGGAGGCATTCTGTACCATACCAAGCTTGATAGGACTTGATACACTCACAAGTCTGACTTGATAAACTCACAAGTATGGAGAATGACTCCTGATGATATCCATTTAACACTCCCTCTCCGCGAGGGAGGCATTCTGTCCCATACCAAGCTTGTCTTGGAAGTACCTAAACTTTGTCACTGACAAAGGATTTGTTAACACATATGTAATAAGCTTATCAGAAGCTATGTACTGAAGTTTCATTATACCTTTCTGAACCATGTCTTATATGAAGTGATACTCCATTTCAGTGTGTTTTTATCATAAAAAACAGGGTTTTCAAAAAGCTATAGACTCAATATTTTAACCCAATAGGCAGCTTCCAAGCTACACTAGTTCTCGACAGCTAGTACTAGACTCAAGATACTTTGCTTTTGTAGTACTATCCAGAATACATTTTTATTTTGTAGTATTAGCCGCAATACACTTTGCTTCTATAGTACTAACCGCCATACACTTAGTTGATCTCATTCTAAAACAATAGTTGGATAACATCACATATAATAGGTCTAGTACTACATTAAGAGACCAATAATATAATTATTCATGGTAGCATCCACTGTATTCAATCCAGAATCCAACTCATGTGGTTTCTTTAAACTATAACTATGGATTTTCAATCCATCATATACAACATATAAAAAATGTGTAATTTTCTTACAAAAAGAAAAATATTACCTATGTCAATCTTCAGCGTTGACTTCTTAGAATTCTTATATGGTATGGAGAAGTCCTCTGTGAGCTTGACATTCTCTATGATGTTCTCAAGGCCTGACCACTTTCAAAGTAGTTTCATCTTTTTCTATCTTAGGTACCCCGCTAGCCCACTATATGGCTAGTTGACCTCTTTAAGAGGTGTGACCTCTCCTCAACAGTCCAAAATATAACTCTTCTCGAGTATCGAATATTTTTTGATAATCTCGGAGACCTTGACCATGTCTCTGCTCGTGTGGATTCACTCCACAAGAGATACTACAACCCCTAGTTGTCTGAGTCATGCACCATGACTTATATGAGTTATGTGCAACTTAGTGGTTTTTCTGCTACATGACTTAATATAGCCATGTATCACTACACAGATAATATGAGATATATACAAATGTATGGCTAACCGATGTCGAATCCATGTACCACTGCATGACTTATCGATGGGGAGAGTTCTTGAGTCATGTCCCACATGACTAACTGGTGGGGATCTTGTCTATATGTTGCTTCCTATGGAGACACATCAATACTCCCTCTTCAACTAGAGGAGTCTTTATGTACTACATTAATCTTGTCCCAGAACTACTCAACTTTATTTTGGAAAGAGGATTAGTAAGTATATTGGCAATCCTGCTCATTTGTGGATATGTACTGGAGTTGTACTGCTCCTTTCTACACTATGTCTCGGATATCAATTTCTAAGACATATACGAGTCCATATCCACTCATACCATGTAGGCATATCAACATGTGCTTTGTTGTGCATTTTTATGTACTAACTGCAAAGCATACATCCATCCTGGTGCTAATTAGATACATCTCAACTGTCTACGAGATCCTTCAAATCTGAAAAAGAATCAACTTTAGATCCATCATCATATGTGTGGCCATGGACATTCAGTCCATCGTCTTGAATCTTTTCAAGATCTCTACTGTGTATTTTTCTTAACTAAGGAGAATCTTATATGGTTTTATCCACACCTCTAATCTCAAGAATGATCCAGAGCTAGCAAATTTGGCTTCTCGATCTCACCATCGGGATGTGAAAATCATAATATGGGTCCTCCATCAAGGAGTCTCATGCTCCTCTATATCTGAAACATACATGGATGAAAATAGGATAAATAAATATCTTCAAGAGTCTTCTCATCCAGATTAGGGAATCTAATTTGGATATATATGTTGTTGGAGGGTTCTCCTCATAGAAACACAGGAACCTCCCAATCTGCTCCTAGGATCTTCTTGCTTCAGAGCATCCTTCTCTCTTTCAAGATCATCCATAGGAATGACTCAACATTCAATGCATTTCATCGTCTGCTTGTATGTCAGGGCATGTGATTTTTCTCTACAAGTCAAATTTATTCTAATGGTTAGAAACATTGCATGACCATGCAATTCATTCATATGATTACTTAAATGCACTGTCAAAGGTTCATATGGTTATGTACATATTTTAATTAATGTTTCAGCATAACCCCATTCAAATCTCATGTAATGTTATTCTTCTTTTAATTATAACATGTACTTCATGAATTTTACTATTTGGCAATAAAAGACAAACTATATGCTCAACGTGTTATACCATAACATAATTCATAATTCTAGGAATACAAATCTCTATATAAAAGTAATGACACACACTCAAAACCCTTTAGATCTGATTTATAAAAGCATTTTGATAATCAAACTACAAATATTTATCTTTTATTGTTTTGTGTGGGCTCCCTCTTGATCTCTGCATCCTTGCGAAGATTACTAGAGTCCCTAGGTCTTGATCTTCTTTCTTCACTAGAACTTCAAGTTGCAAAAATTGATCTCTTGCAATAGGTAGTGAATCTTTGCATGGAGAATTAGGGTCCCATGCAAACTGGAGAAAATGATCTTCTAAACTAAAGGAAATACTCATTCCAACAATAATAATTTTTTTCCTCAGATGAGTTCTTTCAAGTAGTTTCATCTTCTATTGCGCTAGAAGCATGAAACCGATCTTTACGCTTTTTCTTTTCTTTATACTCCCTTGCATAATGACCCTTCCTTTGACAATTGTAGCACCAAACCTTCGACTTGTCAAAGTCTTTATTGAACTCTTTCTTCTTCGAATGAGAAGACTTCTTTGGAGTAAAAGGTTTCCTCCCTTTCTTCATTATTGTCGTGAGTGAAAGGATTTCTTCTTTGGTGCACACTAACTTGCTCTGGATTCGCTCCTCCTCTTGGAGGCAATCATGCCACAATCTCTCAAATTTAGTCTTCTCCTCTCGGTCATTTACCGCATCCAAGAATGTCTCATATGCAAATGGTATACCATTAATAACGGTTTGGAGAATATCATCTTCATCCATCTCTACTCCAATACTAGCAAGCTAATCTCTTACCTAAGAGATCTTGGTGAAGAATGATGCCATAGTCTCGTCCTTCTCCCTCTTTAGGTTCTGGATCTTATTCTTCAATTTCCGCATTTTACTCGCCGCATTCTTCTCATATAAGTTTGTCAATGTATCAAAACATTCCTTTGCGGTAATCGACGGAGTGATCACGAACATCGAATTGTCCTTAACCAAATCATAGATGATATGTTTGGCCTTAGCTTGGTTCTTCTTGAAGTTGATGTGCCCCGCATTGGATGTAGGCTCCTCTACCACTATGGATACGTAGCTATCCAAGTCATGTTCCTCTAATATGTTCAACACCCTCACTGCCACAGTCTCGTCCTTCTCCCTCTTTAGGTTCCGGATCTTAGTCTTCAATTTCCGCATTTGACTCGACGCATTATTCTCATATAAGTTTGTCAATGTATCAAAACATTCATTTGCGGTATTCGACGGAGTGATCACGGACATCGAATTGTCCTTAACCAAATCATAGATGATATGTTTGGCCTTAGCTTGGTTCTTCTTGAAGTTGATGCACCCTGCATTGGATGTAGGCTCCTCTACCACTGTGGATACGTAGCTATCCAAGTCATGTTCCTCTAAGATGTTCAACACCCTCACCTTCCAACTGTTGAAATTTGAAGTGCCCTCAAGACAGTCTTTCGGTTGAACAAATATCAATGCCATGGATCTTAAAAACTTTCTTCAACTCCTCAGGATCTACGTAGGTTTCTAGTTTGCTTGTACAACTCAAATCTTTCACATCCTATGCTCTAATACCATGTTGATTTTTGAGCAAATATGAAGATCTTTGAACTTTAAAACTTCTATCAACAAAATACTAAACATATGAATCATTCATTCATTCAATAACACAAATCATTCATCCACAACATAATATGTGCCTTGGGAAAACGCTCACAATAATGAGGATGAAAACCCCAACAATTCTTCATAGTATAATATATAGATTGCAAAGAATGGCTTTTACACAATAGTAGATTGTCTTTGGCACCCTAGGTGCTAGATAAGAGAGAAGGCTAAGCAATGGAGAATAATAATCAACTGCATGATCTTTTTATGTACCCAACACATTAATAACAAGTCATAAACATTGCCATGCAAACAATAGTGAATGGAAACATGATAAATATGCACACATGCACTACAACTGTGAATTGCCTTCATGAATAATAATTTCAGTACATTGAATCTCCATCATGCATAACATATGCACCATGCCTTTCATCTTGACATTAACTGGTGCTTAACTGGCATTCAGAGTGAACTCATCATCTAACTAAAAGTATAATCACTTAGTTAGCAGGCTAACTTAAGTGTCATTGTGTTTTAACGCAAGTGTCCTCATGCAAACACATTATTTACTGAAGTGTTGTCTTTTAGTTTAACTACGTATAAACACTTTAGTTAACTAATCCATCTTTCTTAACACTTAGTTAATTATTGTTAACCGAATCATGCTAATTGATTTAGGATGGAGTTATTTAATTAATTGAAGCACACATTGAGTCTTTAACTGAAGCTCAACAATATTCACTAAATATTTACAATTCGAGTTCACTTAGTCATTACATTGGCAATTCAAATCCTCTATGCATTATCTCTTTATTGATTATCTATTTATCTTTACTGCGTGGTCTAGATGTGTTAAATTTGTTTATCTATCATGTCATATTATACTCAAAAGAACTACCACGTGCTATGATCATATTATATTACTCTCGGACCATATAGTCATTGCTAAAGTAATTCACTCTAGACGTAGTTAATCTCCAAAGGAGACTTAATAGCAATCTATGACCATGGTTAGTAATACATCACATAACATTTTATGCTTCAACATGCAAAGCATTTAACCTCTATAACTAAAGGCCCATGCCAAGGGTACCCACTATAACTAGGGGTCTGCATGAGAATCACAACTTGATATACTCACAAGTTCACCTCTATAACTGGAGGTCCACCTCATAGGTACCAATATGAGAATCATGACTTGATATACTCACTCGAATTTACAACATCACCACCTCAACACATGAGGATATAGGTCTCGATATACTCATAAGTCCAACCTAATAAAATGACAAGTCCAAACAATGAATCATGATGCTATACATTTAACATTTCTAACACCGTTTCCAAGACATCACATTCAAGATGTCTTGCACGGATACTATAATTTGTCCCACAATTCATTATAGTTCACAGGTTTGGTGGCCCAATTTACTAGTTTTTTACTAAGCCACTGCTAAGAGGGGCCAAACCCTTCTCCTTTGATTCATTATCAGGTGTAAGCAAACAATCTATTTTTCCATCATCCTCATGGAGTTTAGTCCCCACCCTCTCCAACTTGAGACTGTGTTCAACCTAGTCTTACTCTTGCATCTTGTTTAGATTTTCGATAACTTAGCTATTGTTGGTATTGATATGTTATCAAGCCCATTTCCCATCCAAGTCCATTGTTCTTCCTATCCCCCCTAGAAAGGAACATCATTGGTTTATAAGGAACTTTGATCTCTTGGAATCTATAAGTATCTCAATGGATCACCTCTCTCCATTCAAATACTCCCTTGGAATCTATAAGTATCTCAAGGAATTGAACATGATCACCTGGAATGACAAATATAGGCAACTCATACAAGTCACTTGGATAGATCCATCAAGTAGAATGCATCCAAAAATTTGTACTATGCAATGCACTTCATGGAGTTGAGGGATGACCTCGTTATTCTACATCCATACACATCTTCACTAAATGCATGCTTTGTGTGTTCCCTTATGCTAGTTCAGAGCAAGTTCACACAAGCTTCGAGTGGAGGATGGGCATCAACTTAACTGATCGAACAAGATCTACCAGTTGTGCCATCTTGGGAAGGTTGACACAAAGAAACACTTGATATTTTGATGCCCCATTTATTATGAGATCCTAGGGCGGTTCCATTACCTATTCAATTGTTCATAAGCCCTCTCCAGTTTCTTCGGATATCTCGATGAGACACGTTTGGATTTATACACAAGTGAAACAATTGGACTCAAGTCCCAAATTCTCCAAACAGCCCCCAAAACAACTTCCTCGAGGACAATCACTTCCTTTTTTACAATGCTCCCATCTACCAAAGGTACCAAGAGACAAACCGATAACAACCTTGCTCCTAGTTCGAGATCAATGATGCTAGGAGGAGCCATCACTACTTCCCAAGGACCCCAACAACATTGTTGTTCCAGATCCCATACCAATAGCTAGAGAAGTTCTTCTAGGCCACAACATCGAGTTGCCTCTTCCAAATAGCAACACTTTGTGTAAAGCAGATCTTCTTCCAACACAGCCTTTAGAGAATGATCTATATGAAATTTCCTCCATTTTCCTTGGATATTAGGGTAGGCAACTCTAGCGGATCTAGATATGTAGGAATTGTTTGTAATCCGGATTTTGGATCCATCTTTGTAATCTGAATTTTGGATCCATTTTCTTCTAGATCCGCTTTCCACTATTAGTATTTAGTCTTCAGATCTCTGCTTTGATTAATGTTTTATATTATATACCTTGCTTTATATAGGAATCGCTTTAGCACTCCTGCTTTATCAACACTATTCTACTAATCATCCTATTGACATATTGTTGTGGTCATTTGTTGGACATTAATAATTATCTTAAATTATCTTATCATTATATCACTATTTAAAAAAAAATCAAGAAAATGGACAATAATAATGTTATATACCTTCCTAAATATGTAAAAAAATACATTTAATTCATACTTATACATTTAATTCATACTTCAGAAGATAAATAACATAAATTTATCCCCAAAAAAAAAAATTTCGTTTGCACAAGAAGAACGTTTATTATCGACCCTGTCAGCCTTATTCAAGAGGAGGGCACTGTCCAAGTGAGTTTTAGAGAGCAACATCTCAATCCAAGGAAACAATATATTCAGAACATGCAATCACTAGTGAGCATACACAGGAGAACATGCATACCTAACTATGCACAATGGCATTTGTTAACATTCAAGGCTTTTATTACATACACAAGAAGGTGCATATCAAAGAAGACATGAGAAATTTCAAGTTTGATCCCGTCCTGCATTGCATGTCTTGTATTCCAGACCCACGCCCCAAGATTGGTATCACTTATCTGAAAATTACTTGCCAAATTGATAATCGAACATCTAAACTATTTCCCCTTATTTGCAAATCAAAACCATTTAAAAGTACATTTCAACAAGTTAACAGAAAACTTGATTCTAAACTTCCCAAGTCATCATCAATGTGGCAAACAAACAGTAGATTCCATATACAACACTCTATTTCGTGAACTGAGGTATCCTGTTTATGATGAAAAGAAAAAGAGCCTGCTAATGTAAGAACTGCCAATAAACTAAATAGCTACAATTATTCAGAGTTAGATAAGGATCTATTTAAGAAGAATTTGGTGAAATATAAAAGTGATGGATTTGAAGATTCTCTGCACCCAAGTGCTTGAAATTGCTTTCGCCCCTCCTCTTGTAGAACTTCCCCCAGTTAAATTCTTTATATTTGGGAGGATTTTCCTCATTCACCAACTCGGGTACAGGTCCCAACATCACATGCTGCGAAGGATTAAAAAATAATGGAATAGAGAACCTTTCCCTCTTGTCATTTACCACCACCCTATGTTCTACACTCTCATATTTGTCATTGCTCCAAACCTGCATAACACAAAGTTCCCCAAAAGATTTTTATTTTGATTTTGTGAATATGTTTCTATGTTAAATACAAGGTTTTAAACTTTCTAAGAACAAATAAAGTCATCTAAGGCACCATAGACACGGTGTTTCTGTAAGCTAGATGATTATGCATTCATAAATCAAAATATTTTACTGCAGCAATAATGTAAATTAGTTAACCAAACTTGTATCTTCTATTAAACATTCTGCTAAAGCTCGTTTCTTCTTGCCTTTTATTAAACATTTTGCTAAAGCTTGTTTCTTCTTGCTAAAGCTCGTTCTTCTTGTTTGTTTCTTCTTGCCTTTTATTAAACATTCTGCTAAAGCTTGTTTCTTCTTGGTTTCTTCTTGGTAAATAAAGAAAAACATTATTTTGTTAACAAAAACAACTTATCTTTTAAATTTGCTGAAATGCCTTTCAATTAAGAGATCAACCAGTTTGCTCATCTCTGGTCCTTAAAAATGACAGATTTGTTGGATGGGTTAATTACTTCCAATAGTGGTATGGTTTCTCGTCCTCCCGTCCGAGTCATTCCAATGAAAGGAAAGTACACATAAAAGATCAATAGTTAGACTGGAATTTTATGAATATGTGATGTAGTTAGAATGGAATTTTATGAATATATGATGGATTTTAATATAAGTTGGGCATAATACCAAGATTCCAATATAATGTCCCACTAAAGTCCAACAGCAAAATACAAATAAGCATCCTCAAACTTGAATCATCTTCTGTATTCAGTGTATGTGCATGTGCAACTTTGATATGCTATCAAAGCCAAGTTACAAAATTGCCAATTGAGGAGACAAGTTAAGAACAAAGACACTTTGGGGACAGCTTCACATGAATCATGGCCACGAAGTTTGGCACACGAGAAGCCAAAGTGAATTGGAGTGTGGAGAAATGTCACATGGACGACAGAGTGTAGGCACCCAAGAAAAATACACAGGCGCTAATTGCATTTGAAATTCTGCGTGTATTAAAGTTACAGAAATGAAGGCATGACAAATTGGAAAATTGAAGTAATACTATATGATAAAAAGGTTTTAGGTTTTTACGTATTGATTTTCCTGATCTCAAAACTTACGGATAAATTAAAGATTTGAGAAATTAAAAATTATGAAGGGATAAACTAATTGGTGGCAAAATAAAAAATTACGGAGCGATAAAATAATTGAGAGCAAACATGGCATGATGACTTGAAAATTGGTAACGAGGAGTGTTGGTCTAACATCACATGTAACCTGCTGGCTTTACTTCAAGCAGAAGAAGGTGACCACATATGTTAAACAAAAAATGACCACCAAATTTGATAGAGAGAGCACATAGGTTTCTACTAAAATTGGTGGTTGCAAACGAAGTCTTCAATGAGAGCAGAGGGACACAAGCCATAGATAGCAAAAGAAAAACGTGTTGTATGGAACTTTGACGAGCTACATTAGGCAGATCATATGCAGGTTGAAAAATAGGTACAAAGATTCATCTTAACTGGGGATCCATTTTAAGACCATGACTCCTGTAGGTTGCTTTACAATTATTTTGGCTCTGGACAACAAACACTCACATACTCCGAAAATAATAATTGAAATTATAATTTCTTCATGGTCTCAAACTCTCCATCTACAAATCGATATTTTAATTTTTATGTAACTCTGTCTCTCATGTTTAGGCTCTCACAGCAATATGCTTTCATATGCTACCTTAATTTTGTGGTTCTACTTCTTCTCACTGTTTGCCTCTTTTTTGGCATATGACTGATTGGTTAAATGTTTGGACTTATTTTCAGTGTAGCAGCAAAATAAATATTATTCTTTTTTTTACTGTATTGAATTTGTTTATTTTCTTCCTGTTACCAGATGAAATAGCAGGCCAAGCCACCGGTAAGCATGTGAAGGAGAACGCGACCACTGTCACCTTAATCACTTCTCCAGACTGCTTCGGAAAGTCTGAAGCTCCTAGGGAAGAGCCTTAATTACAAGTCTGTAAGAACACTTAGACACCAGATTATATCTTCTTTGTAAGGGTTAGTGACCAGTGCCTTTATGGAGTAAGAATGAAGAAAGCATACTATATAAACAAATATGAATATTGTAAGTGCAGTCAGTATACCAACTTCAGTAGTGCGTTCACTTTAGATAAATAAGTAACCAATTTCCACTTAGGATCATGCCTCTATCATTCAACAAGATGTCATTCACTTAATATTGTGCACAAATACGGCAGCCAACATTACAATAATGAGCAGTGACGGAACGTATTAGTATCCAATGTGTTTCAGCAGTATAAATTACCCAAATAACATGAATATTGATTACTTTTGCAAACAATTATCAGGTAGTTATAAGACTGTTTATGCATAACACAAACGAGTACCGTATATGCCTGCAAAAGAAGTTTGAAACTGTATCATGAGAAAGTGTTCCAGGCAATGTACATTCGGTATAAATTATACATCATAACTCTAACTTTTATCACGCACTGGTTTGTCTTGATGCAGGTGTTAATATTGTTTATGAGTGAAAGGAACGGGCTGTAGCAAATTGCAAACCCTGTATAGGGTCACAAAGGATAACCTATAGGCTGTGACAGCCACTGAAAAGGGTTGTCCCTTGGCTGATATGGCCTTGGATAGGCCCTAAACTGACAGGGAGAGCGTTGTAGAGACCCTAAAGGCGTAGGCCGAGCCTAAAAGGAGGCTGTTCGAGGTCTGTTTCAGGCCCAAAGAGGAGGCTGAAGTCCAAGGTGAGCAAGGTGAGGGATATTAGGGGATGGCCGAGGATCTGAGGAGGCCAAAAAGGTTGAGGCCGAGGGCTGTAGCAGCCTTGGGCAACAGGCCCGAGGGTGAAGGAGAAGGCAAAAGATAAGGCCAAGGATGTCTGGAAGCAGGCCGAGCCTATTTGGGTCAGCCCTAGGGCTGTTTGAGGGAGAAAAGGGCAGGCCGAGCCCTAGAGAGAAGAGGCCAAGGTGAAATGGAAGCAAGGCAAGGGTTGGAGAAAGGAAGGCAAGACTGTTTTGAGGGAGTATGTAGCCTGACACTAACCCTAACCTAACATAAAATGCAACTTAAATAACCCTAGATGCTAGGTTTTAAAGGACAAGAAAGTTTTAGGACAAGAGTTTTAGGATTTACCCCAACCCTAGAGCATCTAAGGAAGTAACCAGCCTTCCTTTTGAGAAACTTATCCTAGGTTTGGCGACAAACTAAAGACCTAAGTCTCTAACCCTAGAAGGACTCCTACAAAGGACATACTTCTATGAACCAAGGTGACTAAAGGCTAAAAAATGACCTTGCCAAGACAAAATGCAGCTCTAATGGCTACCATTCAATCCATGAACATGCATCATTCATCAACATTTAACCAAGAGAGATCAAGTAAAACCATAGATACCTCCTTGTGCAAGTGTTTATCCAACAAATCAAAGCATCGCCATTAGCAAGAGCGTAGAACCAAAGAAACTTCAAGAGATTGCCTTCAAACCCAAAAAATCATCTTCCTCAAGAGGGGTGTGTATCACATCCAAAGAGCCCTAGTTGGATAAAAGAGTAACATAATATTTGATGCCACTTGTCTTATGTCAAAATGAAGTGAGAAGAGGTTTATTTATAGCCTTACACTCACTTTACAAAATATCCAAACCAACATGCCTTTACAATGCCAATCTGTAATTATAAAATGTCAACTTAAAATTATAACAAAAATAACATTAAATAATCTAGTCTATGAGTAACCATGGTCGTTTTTTCATATTTTACCCAAAAGTGTCTAAAAAATGCCAAAAATAAGCAAATCACTTCGAACGAATGGCGGGTGTGAGCTGGAGGGAGGGCATCATACCCCATCTAACCTCGATAATGTAGAAAATCCCTCGACGCCCTCCCCAAGAAAGCAAGACGGCTTGGCATGGAAGATGACATCATCATGAAAAATAGCCCAAGAAGAGAGGACGTCAGTGTGCAGAGTGACCAGGAAGGTGTATGAGGTGACTATGAAGGGAGACCAAGGTCTCATAGCTGAAGGAAAGGTCACCTGGTGTAAGGAAGCAAATGTGGGGTCATGTGACCTAGTTATCAACCCTTAGGAGCCCCGAACACCAAACCTAGGGTTAAAAACCCCTACAAATGGCACTCAACAATGCCACTAAGCCATAGTACTCTTAAAGGAAGGACCAAAGGGCCCATCCATGATCACCACTGTTGAATAACACCCCTCCTAGTTAGAAAAAAGGCCTTTCTCTCCTTGGGGCACATCTTGAAGGTGCGTTGGGTACAAGTTCAGTGTAACACTGGCTCCAACTGCGGGACGAGTGCTCTTCCCAGGAGTGCTCAAGAACCTATGAATATTTTGGTCACTGTCGACCTACACACATCAAATATCCAAGGGGATTAAAAGCATCATGAGGCAGACACTTTCATTCTGCCTTGTCCAATGAAAAATAAAAGGAAACAAACAAGTAACTAACTACAAAATGACTAAAAAACCAACTAACTAACTAACTAACACAATGATAACAAAGGTCAGACATCACCTAAGAAGTACCTCTTCAATGCCTACCCATACAGGTAGAGGAATCTTCTCACCATCCAAGTGACTTAGGTGGAAAGAATTTGGACCTGCAATGTCAATAATCTGGTATGGACCAAGCCAAAATCTATCTAGTTCATCTCTTCTTTTGTCCCATAGGAGAACAAGGTCACCTATTTGAAGGTTGCGTTGACGAGCCTTCTTGTCAAATTTTCCTTTAACTTTGTCTTGGTGCCCTGACTGGTGTTCAAAATATTGTCTTCTATTCTCATCTAGTTCAATCAAGTTGACAATTCTTCTCTAATATATATCTGGATCATTGGTATTTTGTTGGAGGATCTTGTATGCTGGCAACTTCAGGTGGATCGGTAATGTAACCTCTAAACCGTACACTAATTTCTGCCCATACTGCATACTTCAATTTACTATCCCAGCATCTCTTATTGTCATAGATCGTCTTGATTATAAAACGCATCAAATTCTTATTACTTGATTCAGCAAGTCCATTTCCTTAAGGATAATAATTTGAAGAATGTGACAATATAATACCATATTCAAAATAGAAAGTAGATAGCTCACCCCCACTGAAAGCTTTTGAATTATCTATTATAATATTAGCCGAGGTTCCAAATCGGGTGATAATTCTATCCTCCAAGAAATGTATGATCACCTTTGTTGTAGCCAACTTGGTTGGGATAGCTTCAACCCACTTGGTAAAGTAATATGTAGTCGTTAGTATCCATTTATGTCCATTGCTTGAATTTTGTTTAAAATCACCAATAAAGTCGAGTCCCCATTGCTGAAATGGTGCTTCGATTATAACTAGTTGAAGCGACAAATATGCAAGCTTCTATCTTACTGTGAAAGATGGCAAGGCTGACAACCCTGCACATACTTGTACACATCTTGGAAAATACTGGGCCATTAATACCCTAATCTCATAATCTTATGGGCTGTAGTAGAAGCTGCATGATGACCACCGCAAAGTCCTTGGTGAAATTCCTTCATTAGTTCTTCTGCTCTAGCTGGTTCTACGTAGGTAAGAATAACACCATCTGGATTTTTCCATCCCAGTCCCTAAACTAACTCTGTTGCTAGATCCACAAGGAAATACTTGGAGGCTTTTAACTTCAACGCCCTTTTCTTGTGATCTGGCAAGTGAATTAGGAAGGAGAGATTCATTAGATAATACACAATGTATGTATTCCAATCACAATGAGCTATTCCTTCCATAACTGCTAAGATCATAGGAGGTGCATCCTCCTTTAAGCCAAGAGCTTCTTCATTTCCTTCTACTAACAACTGAGCCAAACCTTTGCCTTTGACTAACTTGGTGGGTTGAATCTCCAAGTCATATTCTTGAATCTTCGTAATCCATTTGGCTCTGGCATCGAAACCATCATGTTGCTTCAGTATTTCTTTGATTGCTGGGTGTGGAACATATGCAATAATCTTGGAATATTCGACGTACACCCTAAAGTGCTTCAATGACATCACTAATGCATAAGAGTGCTTTTCCATGTTGTGATACTTCATTTATGTACTGCTTAGGGATTTACTCATGAATGCAACAGGTTCTTCATTCTTGTCATTCTTTTGTGGGAGAACGCCTGCAATAGTGTCAGTAGAAGCAAAAGAAAATAGCTGAAAAGGTTTGGAGTAGTCAGGAGTTACCAATACTGGTGCTCGAGTAATTGCATCTTTCACATCTTCAAATGCTTTCTTGGATTCATCATTCCACCTGAAATCTACATCCTTTTTAAGCAACTTATTCAATGGTTTGATTATCTCAGCAAAATTCGAAATAAACCCACGAGTAAAATTGATTTTTCCAAAAAATGACCTTAAAGATTTTAAATGTTTAGGTAATGAAATCTATTTAATAGATTTTACTCTTTCTGAATCAATTTTGACACCTTCTTTAGTAACAACATGACCAAATAACTTACCTTCAGTAACTCATAAAATAGACTTTTTAGGGTTCAAAGAAATTCCATACCTGTGGGTGGCACCATTCAAATACCTGTCTAAGATGTTTGATTTGATCCTTCCTTTTTTTGGAGTAGACAATGAGATCATCTTCATATATCTCCAAAATATTTTGTACAATGTCTCTAAAAGCATAATACATTACCCTCTGAAATGTGGCCGCAAAATTCATCAGACCGAAAGGCATACGCAGGTATTAATATGTGCCCCATGGAGTCTTGAAAGTCGTCTTTGCTCGATCTTCTTTCTTTACTGCTACTTGATTGAATCCTGAGAAGCCATCTAAAAAATACATCATTTGTGACCCTGTAATCCTTTGCAGTAATAGCTCCATATTTTGAAGTGGATAGTTGTCTTTCTTGGATACTGCATTGAGATTTCTAAAATCCACGCATACTCTGAGATTTCCCGTCTTCTTCCTAAATGGAACTAGATTTGAAAGCCATTCTGAATACCTTATCGGGAATATGATCTTGGCCTCCACCATCTTCTCAAATTCCTTTTTTACCAGTGGAGCTAGCTTCGGATTCATCTTCCTTAACTTCTGTCGATGTGGCTTTGCATTTTCTTCCATAGGTATGGCATGTTGAATAATACTCTTGTCATAAGTCTTGATCCCATCATAGGACCAAGCGAACACATCTCTGAATTCTTGAACCAAGTCAATCACTTCCTTTCTTTCTTCAGAACTCGACACTTTACCAACCTTGATCAAGCGAGAATCTTCTTGTGAACCAATATTTACTTCTTCGTATTCGGAATCCTGAGTTGCTTCTTCCTTTAGTTTGCATCGATCATTTTGTAAAACTTCTTTTCCAACGAGACGCTCCCCATAGGAATAGGATTGTATTGTGGTTCTTCGGTAGATCCTTCTTTTCTCCAGTCAATCTAATTACCTGGATATTCTTCCACACTAGCCATGAACCCGCAGATCTGTTTGTCATCATCAAACACTTCCCAATTATCAAAGTTGTCAGGAATTGATGGATGGAATATCACTTGCACTTTCCTCATATCCTAGACTGCATCAGCTAGGTCAAAAGTAGAAGCAAAAACTGCAAGTGCATCTGATGTTTGATAATGTTCCCTTAGTATTGCTTGTAAAGATAGAGCTTGGAAATCTTTAGTGGCTATCCTGACCGCATCCCTGTATCTTTTTAATTGCATATTTTTACAAGAAAAAGTGCCTTTTACTTGACATACAACAAGGTCAGAATCACCAGTAATATGCAACAATTGTATACCATAATCCTTTGTAATATTTAAACCAAGCAAAAGATCTTCATATTCAACAACATTGTTTGTGCCATTAAATTCTAATCGAAATGAAAAAAAATGAAATGAAATAAAATACCTATGCCCATACCTACTTGAGACTTAACCCCATCGAAATGCATGGTCCAGAATTTGTCAGTGTCCATCTGAGGAGCAAGATATGCGGCAAACACTGCATAAGACCCGATATCATTCTAGTATATATACTCGTTTTCTGGCTCATTAGGACTTTAACATGATGCTTCCTCATCGTCTCCCTTTGCAAAGTAATGTAGTTTCCTTCCAGAGTGGGAACCGTAGCGTATGATAAGTCCATCTACAAGCTACCCCCTAAATCTGGCCTAAACTTTCTTGATAAAAGCATTCCCTGCGATTCTGGCAAATCAATCACCAATATGTCCATTTTTATCATTATGATGAGATGCACTGCTAATCGTACGGGGACATCAACCACCACGACACAAACCTTTACTTCCCTCAAATCCATAGCGCAAATATTCCTGTAGGGTCTTGAAACCTTCAACCCTAACCATTTCATCATAGCTAGAGGCATAACATTAGTAGATGCACCAGAATCGAACATACAATTACGTAGAAAACTAAATCAACAATGCATAAAGAAATAAAGAAAGGTTTGTGTCCAGGATTCTTATTCTCAGTTGGCAGCATATTTGACAATATGATCGGGGCGTCCTTGCACTCTTCAACTTGATTGATCCCTGGTTGCTTTTCTTGGAGCTTTCATTGAATATGCAATAGTTCGATTATTTTCTCTCTTACAGAGGGAATCTTAGTTAATTCCGTCAGTGGCACTGGAACCTTCATGGAACCTAAATTAACTGTAATGTCGATATTCAAAGGTTCATCAGTAACCAAATCAATTGGAGTCTTACCGGAACTTACCGGTGGTGGAAGAGGAGCATTTGTCTTTTCTATACTTGTTGAAGAAAGCTTCCTCTGTCTTTGATAAACATTATCGGAAATCTTGTTTTCATACCACTTTCTAATTTGTTCTCGATTAGGCATTTCCCTGAGAAGCTTGTTTACATTTTCCGCATCAATTGAATACTTTCTAACTTCATGCATATCCTCAGTTAGAAAAACCAAATTGCTTTCTTTCAAATAAATTACATACCTTAGGGTCATCTTCCTCGAATGGGATGTTGTTTTTGATGTATTCCATGTAGAAGGTACAACGATGATCGAGGCCTCTGATATGTAAACTCACTTACCGCATTGGTTTGTTCCAAGGATGATCAAGGCCCCTACTGTTGTGTAGGAGCTTTGATGAAGTTCTTTGGAGGAAATCTGGGTTGGCTAGGTTGTTGATTTCTTTCCAACTATATGATTATGTTATGCATGATGGTATTTTGTTGAGTCATATCGACTCTCAACTGCCTCATTTCTTTAATCAATATATTCATTGGATCTAGACCTTCGTTGGAAGTGGAAGCCTTGACCTTGTTCTTTGGTTCTAGTTTATCCCTTAAATGTCTGGATGTATCAGGTCTTCTAGCTGCTTTCTAGCTGTCATCTAGAACCCTCACCTTCTTCTTAGCAGCTGCAAGTTCGATTGGTCTATCTAGACTTATAGGTGGAACATGAAGTCACCTAAGAATGCCTTCAAATAATATGACAAAATCATCGGATCTGGAGGCTTGCAATCTGTAGGAAACTCTTTAATAATCCTGTCAAACCTGCGATCAAACTCATCAATTATCTCATTCTCACTTCTTTTTATAGTCATTAAAGCATTATTCAACAATACAGGATCCTTCTTTTCTTGCCACCAATCAAAGAATTTTTTCTACAAATCATCATAAGTAGCTATACTTTAAGCAGGTAAGAATTTAAACCATTCAGTTGCATCACCAATCAAACAAGAAGCAAAAGCTTTAAATTTAACAACTAGGTGAGAAGTGTCAGTAAGCATAAAACAACATTCCATACCATCCCAATGTTGAACAATAGTAATTGCTTCAGAACCGAAAAAGACGGGAAATTCTCTAATGTCCTTAAAATTCAACATTTGATTAGGATATCCAGTAATGTTAGTAAAATCAAATGCAATAAAGGAAGACATATTTGCTTTAGTACTAGGATCAACAAAAAGCTTGTGTATATCAACTAGAGTATCAAATGCTACATAATCACTTACCAATCTCTCCTAAACACGACCTTTCCTTTTTAACAATATATGACTGAGATCGGGGAGAAGTGCACCTTTGAAATTATCTCTTGTTGAGTACCCCTTTGAATTATTTTCCAATGGATTCGCCAGGAAATATCTGCAAAGTTAGACCAGGAAAATCTCACCAAGGTAGAGAACAAGGGACATACCTGGGTTCTTGGTGGAATCGCTAGATAAACATATCAGGTTAGGCCGTACAAAATATAGTAATGTTGAGCACAAGGATGTACCTGAAGACTTACCAATTTTTTCATTTACGCACAAATTTGTTACCCCAACAATCTTGAGTTCCCCGACAACGGCGCCAAAAATGTTATCGGAGGTAATAGTAGGCCAAGCCACCGATAAGCATGTGAAGAAGAAAGCGACCACTGTCACCTTAGTCACTTCTCCAGACTGCTTTGGAGATTCTGAACCTCCTAGGGGAGAGCCCTAATTACAATTCTGTAAGAACACTTAGACACCAAATTATATCTTCTTTGTAAGGGTTAGTGACCAGTGCCTTTATGGAGTGGGAATGAAGAAAGCATACTATATAAACAAATATGAATATTGTAACTACAATCAGTATACCAACTTCAATAGTGCATTCACTCTAGATAAATAAGTAATTAATTTCCACTTAGGATCATGCCTCTATCATTCAACAAGGTTTCATTCACTTAATATTGTGCACAAAATATGGCAGCCAACATTACAATAATGAACAGTGACAAAATGTATTAGCATCCAATATGTTTGAGCAGTATAAATCACCCAAATAACATGAATATTGATCACCTTTGCAAACAATGATCAAGTAGTTATAAGACTATTCATGTATAACACAAACGAGTACAGCCTATGCCTGCAAAAGAAGTTTGAAACTGTATCATGAGAAAGTGTTCTAGGCAATGTACATTCAATATAAATTATACATCATAACTCTAACTTTTACCAAGCACTGGTTTTCTTGATGCAGGTGTTAATATTGTTTATGAGTTAAAGGAATGGGTTGTAACAAATTGCAAACCTTGTATAAGGTCACAAAGGATAACCTATAGGTCGTGACGGCCACTAAAAAGGGTTGTCTCTTGGTTGATATGGCCTTGGACAAACCCTAAAATGAAGGATCGAGTCCCCAATTGGACAAGGCAAGCGTTGTAGAGGCCCTATAGGGGTAGGTTGAGCCTAAAAGGAGGTTGGTCGAGGTATGTTTCAGGCCCAAAGAGGAAGTCGAAGTCCAAGATGAGGAGGGCAAGGGATATTAGGGGATGGCCGAGGGTTTAAGGAGGCCAAAAAGGTTGAGGCTGAGGGTTGTAGCAGCCTTGGGCTATAGGACCGAAGGTGAAGGAGAGGGTCAAAGATAACGTCGAGGATGTCTGGAAGTAGGTCGAGCCTATTTGGGTCATCCCTAGGGCTATTTGAGGGAGAAAAGGTAAGGTCGAGCCCTAGAACGAAGAGGCCAAGGTGAAATGGAAGCAAGGCGAGGTTGTTTTGAGGGAGTATGCAGCCTAACACTAACCCTAATCTAACATGAAATGCAACCTAACTAACCCTAGATGTTAGGCTTTAAAGGACAAGAAAGTTTTAGGATAAAGGTTTAGGATTTACCCTAACCCTAGGGCGTCTAAGGAACTAACCAGCCTTTCTTTTGAAAAGCTTATCCTAGGTTTGGCGACAAACTAAAAACCTAAGGCTCTAACCCTACAAGGAATCCTAAAAAGGACGTACTTCTATGAACAAGGGTGACTATTGGCTAAAAATCAATGTTCCCCCAAGTTTCCGGGACGTGGGGGCGCAGGAGCGGGGAAACGCACAGTGGGGACGTGTGGAGACCACCCCCAAATTTTAGCGAAATTCAGGGGGGGCAAGGGGGCGGGGTGGGCGTCCAAGTCTTAATAAAAAATAATATTATAAATTATTAAATCCCAGCAATAAAGGTTCAATGATTCATCTCATGTAAACTACTAAAAGGGGGGGGGGCATCTGGGAGCCCCCCAGTTTTAGGAGGGGGCGTCTGGAAGCCCCCCAGTTTCAGGGGGGGCGGGGGGAAGGGGGGAAGGGGGAGCGTCTGGGAGCCCCCCTTCACCGGAGCACGCTGCAGAACAGGGGACGCGCCCCCTTGTGCATTTTCGAGAGTTTCCTAATTTTGGGGACGCTAGGAAACGTTTCCCCAGAAGCCCCCGAGCCCCCGGGGCGCAGGGAGCGAGGGGGGCGCGTCCCCGACCCTGGGGGGCGAGTCCCCGTGTAACACTGCTAAAAATGAGCTAGCCAAGACAAAATGCATCTCTAATGGCTAACATTCAATACATGAACATGCATCATTCATCAACATTTAACAAAGAGATCAATAAAAACCATAGATACCTCCTTGTGCAAGTGTTTAGCCAACAAATCAAAGCATCACCATTAGCAAGAGCATAGAACCAAAGAGACTTCAAGAGATTGCCTTCAAACCGATAAAATCATCTTCCTCAAGAGGGGCGCATCACATGCAAAGAGCCTTAGTTCGATAAAAGAGTAATATAATATTTGATCCTGTTATCCCAGATATATTGTAGTTGGGCTACCATGATGCATCATTTAGCATATAGTTTGTTCTCTTTATTTTTCTGAGCCGGACATATTGATGGGGATACAGCATGGATCATCGTTATAGCATGAGCCATTTAGAGCCTTTATTCAGTAGCAGATGCAAAGTATTTCCTTGCCAGAATTGAGATCTCCTTGTTCATTGAGATGACTTTAGTGGTGACTTAGTTCATTTGAGCAAAGCAGCAAAGATGGTACATAGTTCACAGATGGGCATATCAAATAGAGACATGTATATGGTGAGAACAAGTATATTGCTTCTTGGTAGGATTTTGCTCTCTAATGTATACTAACACCTTTGATTTGTTATGCTATGATGATTATGGTGACCTATTCTTATATTACATGTTCCACTAATGATTAACTTGTGTTGAGAAGGAATAGAGGATCTAATGTTGAAGACCATTGCTTATGCCATGCTTTCCACAACTTTTAAACTTTAATGGTATGTTGGTTCCATGTGTCATTTGTCCCCATCCACCCAATCTCATCCATGATTGATTTTTTCCATGACTTATGATTGAGCCCTATGAGAATGAAGATAATCTTCCCCACCTTGACCCCTATGCATGATGGATCCCATGTTGTTTTGTGTCTCAGCTCTGAGTTGTGCAGCAAAACTTGTCGAAGCCTTGATCCTTTTGTGCCAAGAGAACACATTGGTGTTGGTTCCTAAGCTTAGGTGAGTTGGGTTTTGAATCCTTGACCTCTCTGGTCGGTTGCCCCAGATGTTTGGTTCTGAGTGTGGATATTCCCCCATAGTTTCCCAAAGAGTTGCCAGCTAAAACTTGAAGCAATATGTCTACCATCGTTACATGCATTATATGTTACATGCTATATATTATGAAATGCAAGCCCTTAAATAAAGTTGCAAACTGTGTCCTTAGACACAACTCAGAAAGGGCTATGAAATGAAATTGTGAAAGGCCCAAATAAATCAATGCATAAATAAATGCAAAATCTAAAAACTGTTGGCCACCTCATTTAAAATGTAAAGATTAATTCCTCACAGATCCTGTGGGTTTTGATGTGAGATGGAGTAAGGGACAACTAATTCTAAGTGTCCCCTAGGATCTCTTTACTACAATTTCTTGTGTACTTAACGCAAGGGTCCTAGAAAAGATCCTCACAGAGCTTGATTGTTAGCTTAGATGTGAGCTATGGACATATTGTTAATGTTGAATGGACTCTTTTCAGATCAACTCTTCCACTTGTGAAACACCACCATTCCCTATTGTTATATGTCATGCATATGTCATTATGGTTGTGTATTTGTTATTATTCGAAAAGATCATATGGTTAAAGTCAACTAGAAGTCATTACCCATTTTTCCTTAGCCTTCTTTTCCACCTTCACCCAACATTACCAAATTGATTAAACTTCGCAAGTATGAAATATACAAGGGACTTATAGAAGATTCAAAGATTGTTCAAAGACACGGGTATATTCTACTGATTATTATTGTTGTTGTTGTTATCACCATGATTCTGATTAGAATGATTTAAGTTTGGGTTTTAATATACATCTTTGAGCAGTTCTTACCTTGGATGCATGCAAAATCAGTTCAGTTCAGTACCTCATCTTCAGTTTGGGTACTTTGACCTGGTCAAACCAGTTGACCCAGTTAGACATGTTTCCCAATGCAGTAACCACAAAAATCAACAGTGGTTATATTTGCTCCAGACATGCCTAGGAACAATAGTGCAATCTCATTTTTCATCAGATGGTCACAGTTATTGAGTTCCAAAGTTTATTATTATTTTTTATTGACTTTGGCCAGTATTTTTATTATGAGATGATGATATTTTTGGCATTTCAGTGGATTGGTGGGTATGAGCAGTCACTTGTACCATTCTACCATGTCTCAAGCCACTTCTATGCAGTCATTTTTCCCTAGTTCTCAGCCTAAAGGAATTTATGATGGTTTTTATTATTTTCAGAGGTTGTACCACTACAAAATGAACTAGGAAAATCACTAAAGAAACCAATTTGGCTTGTGTGATCAAGGAAATGGTAAGGAAATACTTCCATATGATTTTTTATGGCTCTCCGGACATCTCTACATCAGTTCCATTCAGTTTCATGTTCTGAATTATTTATTTGGCTCTCCTAAGGAGGACGTCCCCCATGGGGCGCCCCTCACCATTGGTCATGAGATGTATTTCACTGATATATCTTATGATAGATTTTATTTCTCGTCAGCATTCAATCTTTTTCTTGCCAATCTCATTATTTCTACTTGGCTTGGCAAGAGAGAAGGCGCGCTTGGTTCTTGGGCAACTTGAACAAAGTTGGGTTTTCACCATTGTTCCACTTGATCTGTGTAGGAATAGTCTTCATCACTTCAGAATTTATCCTCGGAAACATCAAGTAAGTTTTCCCAGCCTAGTCCCAGGTAAGATCCATCCTTATTCTTTTATCTAATTGGGGTTGCATTTTACTTTCACATCAAACCCTTGTTTAAAACACTCATTTATTAGTTTAGTAGGTTCTAGTTTGCGGCGGTTTATGAAACTTAAAACTCACTTTGGAATAAATATAAAACCCTTAAGCTTAAAATTTCATGATCATCAAACTCCATTTGTCCATCCAACACACTGGTCTACCTTTTAGGGGGAGATGCCCTCCTTGGGAGAAGTGGGTATCTTCAGTTCCGCAAACTGAATATTGCTAGTTTCACCTCTAGCTGTCTAATCTTACACCTAGCAATCAATCCGAGTGTCTAATGTTACTTAATTTAACCATTTACCCTTAGATCCAATTTTCCATGCTTAAAATCCTAGGGTAAAATTGGGGCTTTTCACATAAACACTCGTTTCCTCTTAGTAATTGTGCAAAACTCTAATTAACTACCCTACTAATGGGTTTAATCAAGTTTCCCTAGGTTATCTACTTGCATTCCATATTTTTAGGGTCATCTTGGTTATAGGGATGCCCCTTAGGCTTAGAATCTGTACCAAGTCTAAAGTACAAGTATTCTTGACTGGCGTGACATTTGAGTTCTTTTTGAGGTCTTGGATATCGTAGGTCACGACTTTAGTTTCCTTTCCCCTCAGCCATCCTAAATAGGATCACCTTACGGGGCAACTACAAGTTTTGTGATAACATTTTTGGCGTCGTTGTCGGGGAGGTAGAGGCTTACCTTGGTTTATCTTATTTACCTTCGGTGTCTACAAATGCATTTAATCTCTTATCATTCATATCACATCCAGTTTAAATTAAGTGATTGCATTATTCAATTGGGGAAATTTTTATAATCACTACATTTTGTTCTTCACCTCTCCTACAACTACCTTTCGATGAACACGTCAATTCGTTCACCTGGTGACTCCACAACATGACTCCTCTAAGGGACTCACCCACGAGTATAACCTTCAAGACTGTAATCCAAAGAATTATCAAGAAATTCCTATCACATACACCCAAAATCATAACATCAATCTTAAAAACCAATCATCTAATTTCATTTGGAGGGTTGTTAATTCACTAAGACAAATCCTAGAAAGTTGTCCTGCTGATTCTCAATCAAGTCCTTTGCCCATCCGATCTGATTCTCTTACACCTCCATCTAGTCCATCCCATACGAATCAACCAATGGCTAACACAAATCCTCTTCAGAGACCAAGACGATTTGGAAACAGAACTAGGCCCTCCCCTTTTGAATGCTCTCAAATCCAAGGTGTTCTTCATGATATGCCAAAGAAGTACTTTGACAAACTCCCTAACTTCAATGGTACCTGAGACACCCCAATTGAAGATCATATTCAAGATGTGTGGTACTATATTGAAGTTTATGGGGTAGAAGCAGAAGATGTGTACATGAGAGCCCTTATGTCATCCTTAGAAGGAGATGCCCAGGGATGGTTCGATAGGTTACCCACAGGATCAATAGATGGCTATGATACGTTTACAAAGAAACTCATTGAAGGTTGGTCGGCCAAACCAAACAATAGGTTCCTCTTAAATCAATTGTTTGAGATTAAAAATACGATTTGAAAAGACTGTCTCAAATGTTCCTAAGGATTTAAGCCCAGCAAAACAAGCTATCCTTATCCTTTATCTAAATTCTTATGAAGGATGGTTCAGTCTAAATCTTAAGGAAAAGAGTCCTAATGATTTCAAGACAGCCCAAAGCTTAGCCAAGAAAGAAGAGGCAAATGTGGCTTATATGGGTAAGAAGAACTTCTTCAATGCCTAGCTCCTACTTCTTCCCATAATGAAACAAAACCTAGGAAGGGTAAGGAACCTGTAACCAATAAAAAATCAACTTTGGAGTGAAATTATGTATGAAATGATGAAAAGTCTCACATTGTTCACCAAAGACATAGCAAGAACTAGGGAGAATGAACGATACATAAACTCTTATGGCCCCAAACCTTATTGGAATAATAAAAAAGGGCCAATTGATGATAACAATAAACAAGTCCCTAGGAGAAATGAAGTAACAGAAAACAAACATGTGAACTTATGTGAAAAACCTAAAGAAGATCCAAAAGTCTTTGATTCTGAAGATCAAGGGATACATTTAGTAGAAGACTTCACATTTGATGATGACTTTGGTAGAATCTTACTTGAAGAGGATGATTGGGACGAAGAAAGGGATATGGTTTGTAATGTAACACAACATAGTGTCA
This sequence comes from Pseudotsuga menziesii, assembly GCA_001517045.1. Classification (NCBI taxonomy): domain Eukaryota; kingdom Viridiplantae; phylum Streptophyta; class Pinopsida; order Pinales; family Pinaceae; genus Pseudotsuga; species Pseudotsuga menziesii. The sequence goes on along the minus strand of LPNX010626386.1, from coordinate 31,398 downwards.
AGGTTTACCAACATAGAAACAAAAGCACTACTCCTTTCCTAGATCAACACGAAAGTCAAAGTGATGAGGAAGTAGAGCAACATTCCTATGAATATGACTTAGGCATTGATATAGAGAAAGAGTTGCATAAGGTTGTGCAAAATGTGCCTCTAAGTGAATTAGTGAAATTCCCCACGGTTAAGGATCCAGTTCAACAATTTTTCGATAGAATCCCTATTACAAATGCTCCTAGAATTGCTTACGAGCCTTGCCACATTCAGAGTGCTATAGGAAGGGAAGTAGAAGAGGATCCCCCTATTCACATACATACTGCTATTTATGAAAGGAAAAGTGGGGGACATCCTCCTTTCTATCTCACATTACACATCAATAACCTCCTACTCCATAATTGTATGCTTGACTCAAGAGCCACAACGAATGTAATGCCTTTACGAATTATGAAAGAAATGGGATTAGAGATCACCTGACCATATGGGAACGCTTGTGGGATTGATTCCACAGGTGTGCAAGCATATGGTTTAATCAAGAATTTAAAAGCTGATTTGTTTGTTTTCCCTGACCTAAATACCATGATGGATGTAGTGGTGATTGATATTCCCCTAGTTTATGGCATGTTAATATCTAGGAAATTGGCTGCCAGATTAGGTGGATATCTCATGATGGATCTTTCATATGCATGTATAACTAATTCCGATGGGGATGTAGTTAGAATCAGTAAGGATCCTTTCATTGATGGATATCTTGAAACATTTGAAGATGGTTTGAAGAATACTTATGGTGAGGGCAGCTTGAGTGTTGAAAGAATGAACATGGAAAATAACGATGAGGATTGTCCACCTGTTTTCTTCATGGGAGTAGGAAGTTTTGAATCTGAAGATGAAGACGATGTGAGATTTAGGCAAGAGCTTATCCATCAGGAACTACTGGGGGAAATTGAACCTTCACACACTATTATCACCCCACACGAGTTGTTGCAGGAAGTAATAAATAATGGATCTAGACATTTCTCTGATGCCCCTGATCACTTGTCTTAACTATCTGTAGATAGCACGAAATCTAGTTCACATACTGAGTCTTATCCCTTGAGAAGAAGAGAAATCCGACACATTAGGGAAATAAGACAAGATTTGCAAGGCAACTTGAACAGGGAAATGGTTGAGCACACCCATAGGAGTTGGGAGGAAGATGCCTTAATTAATGATGCCCTTGGTGAGGAATTTTCTTTAAACAATCTAGCTACATTTCAAGAAAATCTTCCTTCACAAGCAACTGAAAAGAATGCTCCAAATGAATTGATTACCCAACAAGAGCAACCCAATCAAGGAACAGGATTAGGTAGTTTTCAATGTCCTCCTCCTACATATTTCCCAAGTTTCCTATTACCACCTAAGAGACCTAGGGAAGAGATTAATGATGCATCTCACCATTAGAGGAAATTTTGGGTCTAAAATGGGCCTTATAAGAAAACGCGCCAACAATAAATTTTGTGAGTTGGAATTTAAGAACCAATAGAATTTCAATAAAATGAATCAACCATAATGGTTGAATTGGCATATTTGTCATAAAAGAAAACTACTTTTTTTGTTCGTATTTTCGACATCTCCCTGTGTTTTTATTCAAATTCCAAGTGGGAGAGCTCGTTGGAATTCCGCATCCAACGAGTACCCACACTACATACTTTTGACGGACCCCGCTACCCCATAAACAAGAAATTCCTGAAAAAACGTGATGATGGGTAGCGGGGTTCGTCAAAAGCATGCAGTGTGGGTACTCGTCGGATGCGGAATTAAATTCCGCATCCAACGAGCTCTCCCGCCTGAAATTTGAGTAAAAACACAGAGAGATATGTTGAAAATACGAACAAAAAAAGTAGTTTTTTTCATTCTTCCTCCAAAATTAATAACTATTATTTTATTATTTTAACTATTATTTTATCATTTTCCTTAGGAGGCCCATTTTAGACCTCAAATTTCCTCTAATGATTCCTACAGCACATTTTATTTCTCTGAAAGATGAAGTGGAAAGAAACATGTCTGAAGCTTCCAGAAAAGGCAAGCTCCCAATACCCCATGGAGAAGGTTCTAGTCGACAACCAAATCATTCTGACACTATCTCCCCCATTACTGATGTTGATAGAGTTTTTTGTGACTTCTGGACTGTGGGGGAAACAGTTAAACAGGTCATAACCCCACATCCAGAGGAGGGTAATAATGAGTCTCATGAACCGTGAAAAGAGGTAAGAGAGATCTTGGTTGGAAGGATTGCACTTCCAATAAAAGGGGGTCCTCCACATTTCGATGCTATATCTCAAGAGAGAAATAAGATAATGCCGCTTTCCCATACTCGAGGCAATACGGATGCCTCCATATTACCTACCGTGATATTCAAGTTGTGGCATCATCAGTCAATCGGCATAGGTTCACCTATGGTGATAAGGTTATTGTTGAGAATCGTGCTTTTAATCACATATCTAGATGAGCAGGAAATCTTTGGCTGGGATCATTAACAGTAGAACATTTTGAAGGTAACATGTATTATTTATCTATTGACGATGGTCATCATTTTGAGATTCCTGTAAATCAAGTTCATTTAAGGGGCTATGTACCTGGCATGACTTAGCAATGACTCTTCACTATTTGATTAGAGTAGGTAGGATTAAATAAGCTCCTTTGAGCAATAGTTTGAGTCTTTTCTTTTCTAAGTGTTGCATGTGTCCTAAGTCTTTTTGAGTCTTTTGGCCATTAAGTCTGACCCCTGGCATAATTTAATAATGTCTTTTAAATTGCAACTGTTTAGAGTAGATTTTATTATCAACATTTTATTTCCAGCATTTCTTTTATGAGTTTATTTTATGCATATATTTTTCCCGTATATGTTTCCCTGGTATTTTTCTGCTTCCATGTGTGCAGGAATAAGTACAATTGAAGATGAAATGGAAAATTGAAATGTTGGATATTTATCAATGAGATGGTGTTGCGGACCATAAATTTATGAGGTTCTCAAGAGCTCTCTCCCTTACTTAGAGCACTTGTCTTAGTTGGAGTTGGATGTTATCACAAATATACTATAGTTGGGCTACCATGATGAAGTATGTAGCATACAGATCGTTCTCTTTATTTTCCTAAGCTAGACATATTGATGGGGATACAACATGGATCAACATTACAGCATGATCCATTCAGAGCCTTTATTCAATAGCAGATGCAGAGTATTTCCTTGCCAAGAATGAGATCTCCTCATTCATTGAGATGACTTCAGTGGTGACTTAGTTCATTTGAGCAGAGTAGCAGAGATGGTACACAACTCACACATGGGCATATCAGATAAAGACATGTGTTATCCATTAATTTTGCACTTAGTGGATTTCCAGTGAGCCGCCGATGTATTCAACAAATCAATTGTTCATTGTCAATGCTCAAAAGTTCCATGGTTACATAAGGACCAGTTGTTGTCCATTTTTTTAATAAAATGCATGTTCATACCCCTTGGGGGCATTGTAATAAATGCTCTAACACAGCAAACTTTTTGTAAAGGACTTGGCTTCCTAGGACTGGGCTAGCAATCTGATTATTCCAAGGTGTTTTTTCTCTTGTCAATTATGTAATGTTGAATAAGCGATGTATAATTTTCGAGTTTTTCACCGCTCCTCCAAAGCTGGAATTTTCGTCTTGGTGGTTAGGCCTTAGGAGGCTATTAAAGTTCATGTGTCGATGTATATAAGTGTGCTAGGCATTGGTATTGAGTTGTATGGACATGTACTAGGTCCCCCCTAGAATTTCGTCTGATTCTAAGAAAAAATATTTTTTCCTGTTTTTTAGGCCATTTTTAATGGTTTTAAATGGAAAATTTCAAAATGTAAAAAGGTGTGATCCGGAGTCTATTTTTGGCATGATTGGGCTCATTTTCAAGCTTAGAGCAGCATCTTTACCCTAGTGGCCACTTTCACTATGTTTTGGGCAGTGTTACAAAAACTGGACCGGAACCGGTTTCGGGGCCTCACCGAGTCAAACCGGTTTTGAACGGTTCCGTATGGAACCGGCCGGTTTTGGTCCAGTTTTGACCGGTTCCGGTTCTGACTGGTTTCTTATATAACTGTTCAACAACACTTAACAAGGTATTTTTAAATGTTTTTTAAAAAAAAGTTTAAAAGTTAGTTGAGTGGGGAAGGTTCTAGTGAAATATGCTCAGTATGGCACAACATAGCAAGAGCACTTTTTGCAAATTTGTGTATAATGGTTTGGATTCACATGGTTGCACATGAATATATATATAATTTTTCAAAATTTAAGTAGTTTTTGTATTTTGGTGGACCGGTTTTGTGATCCATTTTTTCCTGGGTTTGGTCCGGGTCCAGTTTTTAGGGTCGACCGGTTCGACCATCGGTTTGGTTTTTGTAACCTTAGTTTCGGGTAGCTAAAACACCCCAGAAGGCGTAATTTGGCTAACACAACATTGAAATGGCATTTAAATGCTAGGTTATGAGAAAATGCACTAAAGTCAAAAAATTAAAAAAGTCAAAAATCAATTAAATTTTGCTTGGGATGACATGGAGGTGGGTCCCTCATGCCATGTGACCCTCTTCAAAGTGTAATGGCAAGTAAACTTTGGTTTAAAAAGAGGCTATGAATTCAAAAATAAGAGGGTGAAAGCACTCACGCTAAACCAAGGTGAAGGTTGGGCTAGAGTGGGTGAGGGTGGACCCCTCCTCATATAAGTTTAAAAAAAACATGGTTTATTTAAAAAAAAAACATTGTGTTAGTGTGGCATATCGCATGGTTTCATGAGATGTGGTGGATGACATGAGCCTGTACAATCGCGTGAGGAGTTGGAAGCTCGCATGTGTGGGAAGGTTGGTAGATGTTGGGGTGTGTTGGCATTTTGGTAGAGGTTACACCCTTGTTGGTGTAGTGTTGAACACATCTCTGAGACTCCAACCAGCCCACATATTCCTTGTGGGGAGCCGTATCAAATAATGGTTTTGGACATACTTCTTGTACCTTCAGGTATATCTGGAGTCTCCTTCTCCCCATAAGTTAATCAACTCATATCCACATTAACTTAAAACTGACCAAGAGCACTTGTAACACTTTTCTTTCAATAATAAAACAACACTTTCATCTGTGGACTCCATTTTTGGCACTCGTTTTACATTATACAATCATCTGTTTCCGTGTGCTTCACATATCATGTGTTAGTTTATATGTTGTGTTTTAAATATTTCTATTGCAATATCTTGTTCAATTGTTTATTTCTTGTCAAAACTCCTAAAAAACAACTAAATCATCATCACACTAAAGCCTTAACAACTTTATCAACTAATAGGGTGTACCCCCCTTGGCTTCGTTAGGAGTTGGCCTAAATGGAAGAGTCAAGAACAAGGTAACAGCCTTGACTCGAGACTTTCCCCCAAGGACACACTGACTGGATTGAAGATTTCTGCCACGTTCCCCTCCAGGTGTGTAAAAGGCGGCAACATGTATATGGTGAGATCAAGTATCTTGCTTCTTGGTAGGATTTTGCTCTTTGATGTATACTAACACCTTTGACTTGTTATGCTATGATAATTATGGTGACCTATGCTTGTATTATATGTTCCACTAATGATTAACTTGTGTTGAGAATGATTATAGAATCTGATGTTGAAGAGCATTTTTTATGCCATGCTTTACACAACTTTTAAACTTTAATGCTATGCTGGTTCCATGTGTCATTTGTCCCCATCCATCCAGTTTCATCCACTGATTTTTCCCATGACTTATGATTGAGACCTATGAGATTGAAGATCATCTTCCCCACCCTGACCCCTATGCATGATGGATCCCATGTTGTTCTGTGTCTCAACTCTGAGTTGTGCAACAGAACTTGTCGAATCCTTGATCCTTCTGGGTTGGGTGAACCCGTTGGTGTTGGGTCCTGAGCTTAGGTGAATTGGGTCTTGAAGCCTTGACCTCTCTGGTCGGTTCCCCCTAATGTTTGGTCTTAACTGTGGATATTCCCCCCTAGTTAACTAAAGAGTTGTCAGCTAAAACTTGAAGCAATATGTCTATCATCATTACATGCATCATATGTTGCATGCTATATGTTATGAAATGCAAGCCCACAAATAAATTTGCAAACTGTGTCCTTAGACACAACTCAAAAATGGCTATGAAATGAAATTGTGAAAGGCCCAAAAAAAAGCAATGGATAAATAAATGTGAAATCTAAAGAGTGCTAGCCACCTTATTTAAAATGTAATGATTAATTCCTCACAAAGCGTGCAAATTTTGATGTGAGATGGAGTAAGGGATAGCTAATTCTAAGTGTCCCCTAGGATCTCTTTACTACAATTTCTTATGTACTCAATGCAAAGGTCCTAGAAAAAATCCTCACAGAGCATGATTGTTAGCTTGGATGTGAGTTGTAGACATATTGTTAACTCTGAATGGACTCTTTCATATCAACTCATCCATTTGTGAAACATCACCATTCCCTATTGTTATATGTCATGCATATGTCATTGTGGTTGTGTGGATTTGTTATTATTTGGAAAGATCATATGGTTAAAGTCAACTAGAAGTCATTACCCCTTTTTTCCTTTGCCTTGTTTTCCACCTTCACCCAGCATTATCAAATTGATTAAACTTTGTAATTATGGCATATACAAGGGACTTCTAGAAGATTCAAAGATTATTCAGAGACACGGGTATATTCTAATGATTATTATTATTATTATTATTGTCACCATGATTCTGATTAGCATGATTTAAGTTGGGTTTTAATATACATCTTGGACCAGTTCTTACCTTGGATGCATGCATGATCAATTCAGTATCTCATCTTCAATTTGGGTACTTTGACCTGATCAAACCAATTGACCAAGTCAAACAAGTTTCTCAATGCAGTAACTACAAAAATCAACAATGGTTATATTTGATCCAAACACGCCCAGGACCAATACTGCAGTCTTAGTTTTCATCAGATGGTCACAGTTATTGAGTTCCAAAGTTTATTATTATTTTTTATTGACTCTGGCCATTATTTTAATTATGAGATTAGGATATTTTTGGCATTTCAGTGGATCAATGGGTATGAGCAGTCACTTGTACCATTCTACCATGTCTCTAGACACTTCTATGCAATCAGTCTTCCCTAGTTCTCAGCCTTAAGGAATTTATGATGATTTTTATTACTTTCAGAGTTTGTACCGCTACAAAATGATGTTGATGTATTTGTAACTTCGGAATGTATTCACCTATATATCTTATGTCTTGTACCCCGATGTTTATTCCGAGAAGTGTTTGTAATGTATTTGAGTCATGTCATGCCCCGATGTTCCTATCGGGAGATTCAATAATGTAAACAAGTCATGTCAAGTCATTGTGGGTAACCCTCCTATTGTTCAAGGGTTAAAGTCCCCGCAGTTGCAGGGCCCTAGAGTTATTAGACTCTCCTAGAGAAGTCGGCCCTAGTGAGTTATTGTCAAGTCGGGAATTAGTATAAATAGAGAGTGATCCTCTCTATTTATCACACACTCACTCACACTCAGTTGTAGCGCATAGTTGAGGAAGCAGAAGTTGTTGGGGCTAGAAAGAAAGAGGCTACTGCTGTCGAGAGATCATCTTACTGTTTTGGGGTTTTACTTTTGGTGCTAATTCTATCTCTGAGGAAGTTGCGGGGTTTTCTCCATTTATAGTTTCTCCGAGGAAAAACATTGTGTTCATTGTCTCTTGTGTTTTATTGTTGTGCTTGTTATTCTCTCAGTTAAAGATCCTAATATAATGCTAGCTTAAATGATAAAAATCTAACATGGTATCAGAGCTAACCTGAGAAGAAGACACTTTGCAACTGCGGAAACTAGGGCTTCCTACTTTTTGGATCTCTCTCCCCAGATTTTCAGCAAAAGAAGGTTGCGCTGACTCTCCTCTCCAGGGCGCATCTTTCTGTCAAAGCAAAATATGATTTTGAGCATTTTCAGTGTTTGACCCGACACTACTGCTGGAAATTAGGGCTTTCCTCAGAAGTGGAATTTTTGAGTGAGCCTAGGCCTGGATTGATCTCCTCCTCAAAATCGAAGTTTAGAGATCAAGATCAAAGCATTTGGTTGGACAGAACTCCGGGAAAGTCAAACCCTAATCTGTTCCAAAACCAGCACTGCAAAAATTCAGCTCTAGATCCAGATCCGACATCTTGACCTAGTAAGATCTAAATCTTTTGTATTTCCATTTGAGGTTCTCAGTCAAGATGTCTCATCATACCACGCTTGATGAAAAGCTTGAGGGAGCTGATAACTTTCGAGCTTGGAAGTATAGAATCTCCCTGGTCCTGGAAGAAAATGAGTTGGACTCCTATATCAATGAGGAGGTTCCAGTTCTAGAGGGAGATGAGGCTAAGGCCTTACACAAGAAGAAATTGGTCATGGCTAAGAGGATTATTGTTGATTCAATCAAGGATCACCTCATACCACAGGTGTCCTCCCTAAAGATAACTAAAACTATGTTTGATGCCCTGACCAAACTGTTTGAAGGGAAGAATATAAACCGAAGATGACTCTGAGAAACCAACTAAAGAATGTAAAGATCCAAAATGCAGAGACCATCCAATCTTACTTTACAAGGGTCTCTCAGATCAAGGAACAGCTGGAAGCAGTAGATGAAGAAGTGGAGAATGCAGAGATTGTGATGACCACCTTGAATGGTCTTCCTAGGGCATGGGACTCTTTCATTCAAGGGATCTGTGCCAGAAAGAAGCTAGTCAAGTTTAGCAGACTATGGGAAGAATGCTCTCAAGAAGAAGCTCGCATAGCATCTCGAGAAGAAAAGATGGGAAGTGAAAATAAGCTCTCACAATCCACACCAAGAAAACCAGAAGGGACCATCATCACTCCAAAGATAAGAATTCACACTCTAGAAGAGATCTATCTACTATTAGATATTACACATGTGATGAGAAAGGACACGTATCCAAATACTGCCCTAACAAAGGGAAATCTCACAAGAAAAAGGGAAACAAGAGAAGACATCATGCTCATGCTGCAGAGGATGATGAACCTTCCACAAAGAGAATCAGACAAGAAAGTGATGATTCTTCAAGTGATGAAGAATATGTGTTGATCTAAGTCACCTAACATGGGGACACGGGACACGAAGGACACGGGGATTCGAGTGTCCGACACGGGCACGGTGACCCCCGGAATCAGGACACGTAGGATACGTTTTATATACATATATATATATTTTTTTAAATATATATTAACATTTAAAAATATAGACATATAGATCCAAAAATATTTAGAAACTAGAACATTTACAAATATTCAATAGAAATTAGAATAAAAACACATTAATGATCATTGATTACTATTAGTAATTAGTAATTACACATTTGCCATTCACAAGTCACGATTCACAACACATTTGTCATTCACAAATCACAATGAGACACATAGATGCATGTCGGAACCATATTTCTCATTAAGTCATCAAAATCAAAATGTATACAATGTACATACATGTCGGAATGCCACTGGGCATTGGCAAATGCCAAAATAGACTAAAGTCTAATAGTAAATACAAAAAGGGGTGGATCAAGATGGGAGAATCCCATATGTCAGTAGTCCTCCTCCATCCTTGAATCAACATCAACATACTCATCACTGCCCTGATCCTCATCCTCCTCCCCCTCCTCCTCCTCTCTGCCCATCTGATGACCTGCATCTCCTGCTGTGGAGGATGAACCCTCCATACGATCACTATCATCAAAAGTGACCGGCTCTAGCACTGGATCATTAAGATGCAT
>LPNX010626386.1:0-20334 GCA_001517045.1 Pseudotsuga menziesii | reverse complement strand
GCTAAAACAGGGTTATATGGAGTATGAGCTCCACTAGCAGCCGATGGAGCACTTGACGGAGGAGGAGAACCGGTTGTGCTTGATGGAATAGGAGGGGAGGTCCTAGATGGTGCATTTCTCCCTTTCCTTTGACCCCTACCTCCTCCCCTAGCTGATTGAGACATTCATTTTCTTGTGTGATGGTTGAGCTTGCAATCCTCTCCACAAATCCGCCGGAATGCACTTGGAACCGCTTGGAAACAATGGATAGCCTTCAAATCTCCTTCAAAACTCCTTCACCTGCACATAAAACTCACTCTCAATGATTTGCTTCCTTCCAAATGACAAATAGAAAGACAAAAAGTTGAATTTAAGTGAACACGGCTGTCTTTTTCGGCCGGTTACGTGTCTTGTTTTTTGGGTACGTGTCCGATTTTCGGGACACGATGGAAGTTCGTGTCCAATTCGTTGCTGAGTTCGTGTCCCGATTTAGGATTCGACCGAAGGTCGAATCGGCCTCGTGTCGGACACGAATCGTGTCCGATTCGTTCCCCATGGGACACGAGGGGGGTATATGACGAATCCGGTTTCTTAGGTGTTGATCTCCGCTCTCACGGGAACTATCTCACATGGAAGCAATGATTGGTTTATAGACAGTGGTGCTTCCAAACATATGACAGAATTCAAAGAATCATTTGTGAAACTATCTGAACATGAGTCACCTCACAAGGTGAAACTTGGTGATGACTACCAGTATTCAATAAAAGGTAGTGGTGAATCCTCCTATAAGCTAGACTCTGGAAAGTCTATGAAGATGAAAAATGTATTGTTTGTACCAAGACTAAAGAAGAACCTCCTCTCCATATCTGCATTGGATGCAAAAGGAATGAGGGTTGCTTTTGTAGATGGCCAAGTTCTTCTGTGGCCAAAGGGAAAGACTTTTGATGATGCAATAATGATTGGGGAACAAGAAGGAGGTCCATACAAATTGAAGGGCTAACCAAAACAAGCCTTGATTCATGACTCAGTAGAACCAAATGAACTTTGGCATAGAAGGCTTGCACATGTGCATTACAAGGCACTACCACTTGTAAGCAAAGCTGTTGAAGGTCTTCCAAAAATGCAGACAAAACATGATGGTGTCTACAAAGGATGTGCAAAAGGAAAGAACACAAAGAAGACATTTCCAAGTAGCGAGAGCAAGGCAAAAGGAATCTTGGAAATCATCCACTCCGATGTATGCAACCCGATGTCATCCAGTTCATTAAGCAGGTATGTATACTATGTTTCTTTCATCGATGATTTTTCTAGGAAGACATGAACATACTTTATGAAGAACAAAGATGAAGTATTCAACAAGTTCAAGGAATTGAAAGCCTTGATCGAGAACCACACAGAAAAGAAAATCAAGATTTTTTGATCAGATAATGGCGGAGAATTCACATCGAATGAATTCAAAGACTTATGCAAAGATTCAGGGATTAAGAGGGAGTTAACCACTCCATATAATCCACAACAGAATGGAGTTGCAAAAAAGAAGAATAGAACAATCATGGAAGCTAAAAGGGCTATGCTTCATGATCAAGATCTTCCCATGCATCTATGGGTAGAAGCTGCCAGAACAGCGGTGTATGTACAGAACCGTACTCCACACAGAGTACTCGAGAATAAGACACCTGAAGAAGTTTTTTCCGGCAAGAAACCAGAAGTCAACCATCTCAGAATATTCGGTTGTCCAATGTACATACACATTCCGAAAGAAAAGAGGACAAAGTTAGATCCTTCAGGAAGGAAGGGTATATTTGTGGGATACTCTAAAAGCTCGAAGGCTTACAGAATATACTTCCCAGGATTCAAGAAGATCGACATCAGCAGGGATGTAACATTTGACGAAGACTAAGCTTACAACAAATCCAGAAAGAGACCTGCTGAAGAACCTGAAGAAACAAAAGCAGCCAGAATTCATGACACAACCATGAACGAAGAATATCAAGAAGAAGATCGAGAAATAGAAGAACCTCAAGAACCTGTAGATTCACCTCAGGAGAAGAATCCTCACAAGAGGAAACTTGCCTGGGTACGAGAAGCTATCCAAGGTGCAGAAAGATATGGGGATCCAAAAGAATCACACAGAGAAAGGAAAATAACCAGGTCTTGTTCCAATTATGTAGCCTTATTATGTGATTTCATTGATAAAGAACCTTCCAACTATGAAGAAGCGACAGAAAAGAAAGAATGGAAGGATGCTATGATCGAAGAGTACCAATCGATCATGAAGAATGATGTTTGGGATGTTGTCCCAAGACTTGAGGGGAAGTCTGTGGTGACTTCCAAATGGATCTACAAGATCAAGCATGCTGCAGATGGCAGCATAGAAAAATATAAAGCAAGATTCGTGGCTCATGGCTTCTCCCAGAAAGAAGGAATAGATTATGAAGAAACTTTTGCACCTGTAGCCAGATACACTTCCATCAGATCAGTACTTGCTCTAGCTGCAGTGATGAAATGGAAGATACACCAAATGGATGTCAAGACTGCTTTCTTGAATGGTGTAGTGGAAGAGGAAGTGTATGTGGAGCAGCCACTCAGTTTTGAGACACATGACAGGGAGACTCATGTGTGTAAATTGAAGAAAGCCCTGCACGATTTGAAACAGGCACCCAGGACATGGTACGGCAGAATTGATGGCTTTCTATCCAGCTTGTGATCGCCCATTGTATCCCATAGGGAAATTTGGCACCATTGGCTCTTGAAAAATAGTAGAGAAAATTTTATGGGATCTCTTGTCTTATGTGGATGATTGAAGAATGTTCTTTGTGATCAATTGACGCTATCTCTTGCTTGCATTGGAAATTATTGGTGAATCTATGGCATATTTTTCTGGATCCATTTTTCATTGTCTGACAGGGAAATCAATTTGGAGAGGGGCGCACCTGTGGAAGACGTCCACCTTGCTCTCTTGTCTCGATTTTGTGGTTAAATGTAGTACTTTTATCGCATTATATTTTACTCTCTTATCTTTTATTTCTTGTTGGCATTCGATCTTTTTCTTGTCAATCTCATTGTTTCTACTTGGCTTGGTAGGAGAGAAGGCGCACTTGGTTCTTGGGCGACTTGAACAAAGATGGGTTTTCACCATTGTTCCACTAGATCTATGCAGGAATAGTCTTCATCAATTCGGCATTCATCCTCAAAAACATCAAGTTCGTTCTCCTAGGTAAGATCCATCGTTATTCTTTTATCTAATTGGGGCTACATTTTCCTTTCACATCAAACCCTTGTTTAAAACCATCATCTATTAGTTTAGCAAGTTCTAGTTTGCGGCAGTTTATGAAACTTAAAACCCATTTTGTAATAAATATAAAACCCTTAAGCTTAAAATTTCACAATCATCGGACTCCATTTTCCCATGCAACACACTGGTATACCTTTTAGGGGGAGACACCCTCCTTAGGAGAAGTGGGTATCTTCAGTTCCGCAAACTGGATATTGCTAGTTTCACCTCCAATTGTCTAATCTTACATCTAGCAATCAATCTGAGTGTCTAGCTTTGCTTAATTTCACCATTTACCCTTAGATCCAATTTTTCATGCTTAAAACCCTAGGGTAAAATTGGGGCTTTTCACATAGACACTCGTTTCCTCTTAGTAATTGTGCAGAACTCTAATTAACTACCCTACTAAGAGGTTTAATCAAGTTTCCCTAGGTTATCTACTTGCATTCCATATTTTTAGGGTCATCTTGGTTATAGGGACGCCCCCTAGGCTTAGAATCTGTACTGAGCCCAAAGTGTCGGTATCCTTCACTAACATGACATCTGAGTTCTTTCATAGGTCTTGGATATCGTAGATCACAACTTTAGTTTCCTTTCCCCTCTGTCGTTCGAGATAGGATCACTTTACAGGGCAACTACAAGATTCATGATAACAGATCCCACTTGTCTTATGTCAAAATGAAGTGAGGAGAGGTTTTTTTATAGCCTCTCACTCTCACTTTACAAAAATATCCAAGCCGACATGCCTTTACAATGTCAATTTGTAATTATAAAATGTGAACTTAAAATTATAACAAAAATAACATAAAATAATCTATTCTATGGGTAACAGGGGTCTTTTTCCCACAGTTTACCCAAAAGTATTTAAAAAATGACAAAAATAAACAAATCACTTTGAACAAAAGGCAAGAGAGAGGTGGAGGGAGGGCATCATGCCCCATGTAACCCCGATAATGCAAAAAATACATCAAGGCCCTCCCCAAACAAGCAATATGGCCTGGCATGGAAGATGGCATCATCATGAAAAATAGCGCAAGGAGAGAGGGCACCAGTGTGCAGAGTGGCCAAGAAGGTGTATGAGGTGACTATGAAGGGAGACCAAGGTCTCACAGCTGAAGGAAAGGTCACCTAGTGTAAGGAAACAAGTGTGGGATCATGTGACCTAGTGATCAACCTCTAGGAGCCCCGAAGTTAAAAACCCCAAAAAAGGGCAGTCAACAATGCCACTAAGTCATAATACTCCTAAAGGAAGGACCAAAGGGCCCGACCATGACCACCACTACTGAATAACACCCCTCCTAGTCAAAAAAATGGCCTCTCTCTCCCTGGGGCACATCTTGAAGGTGCGCTGGGTGCAAGTGTAGTGTAACACTTCCAACTAATTCAATATGATAAAATTTGTTTATTTTCTTCCAACTAATTTTATGTTAGCATATCTTTATTTATTTTCTTCAAACTAATTCTATCATGCTTATCTTTTGATTAGAACATTTTAAATGTTCAAATTGCACTATCTACAATATGCAATTTTGCATCCAACCTTTTCTATTTGGTCCAAGCCACTTGGTCCATATAAGTTTGTCAAATTTAGAGACTAACCTAGTGTATTTTCTAGAACGACCATTAAGGGAGGATGTTAATGTAATTAATAATAACGATCATTCTTTAGTAATTAACATTTACTTTACGTAAATACATAGTACATGAAAATACTTTAAAATTAACAATAAATAAATGAGAACATTGAGAAGAAGTTACATAACACCTTTCCCTGATCCACTAGAATCACTAGAATAGAATAAATGTGGAAGACATATTATGATTTTGATTGAATACAAACTTGATGATTCTCTTCTAATGTGTACAGCTCTCTCTCTCTCTACTCAATTTTTGATATCACTATATCATAAATAAGGCAAAGTTGAAGCAAACCATAGATAGAAGTAACTTCTAACAATTCACCAACTCTGTACAGTATCTCAATGATCTAAACACCATCTAGCTACTTGTCCAGACAAAGATTCAATAAATTTGTGTACCTTCCCTTAGTCTTCTACTATCATTGAAGTATGATCAACATGTTTGTGTGGCCAAGTTTTCATTAAAATATCTAATCCCTTCTAATGCTTAGATCTACACATCCATGAGATGTAGAAGAGTTGGTGGCGGGGTATGGTTAAGACGCCCCCTAAGCGGAAAAATCGTCAGTTCAAATCCCATGGATAAAGTCCAACCATGTTAAGGGTTGGTGAGGTCCAGACCAGGTGTGATCCTTGGGTGATTTTGACGGCTTAGATGCCCCTGGTTTGTGGTAACTTAGCCAATGGAAAATCTGCTAGTCAGGGGGGTTCTTCCCATTAGCGAAGAAAAAAAAAATGCTTAGATCTACACCTTTTGCAAATCTAAGTGTTAAGTTGAAATATTGATTAGTTGGCCAAGTATATTCTTTCAATTTTTAATGTGGCCGTCTTGATTTTTGGCTGAATTTATAGTCAGGTGATGGCATAGCAAAAAATGGCAACGGAATTTATCTGACACCAATAATTAAAGTTTTCCCATGCATTCATAGATTTGAGTTACATAATAAAAATAAAAATGGTAAAACCGTGAAATATTTGGGTTACTAAAAAGTGTTTACACCATATTTCAGGTGCTTCGTGAGATTTTGGCTACAGGGTGTATGTTCAGCCCTTTGATGGTCCAATATGAATTGTAGCATGAGAGATGGTTCATGAAAAATATGCACACTTGTGATAGCTTGCTCAAAGGATGCCATACCTTAAAGGATCAATGGGTCAGTGTTCTTCCCTAGGGCATTGGAGATCTCTTGCCTGGTGTTAACAGTCAAAGTTAGCCCAGACATATTTGGGGCAATCACATTCTATGTTGCTGAGGTTAGGAAAATTTGCACAGTTCTGCCTACGATGAGTTTAAAAAGACAACCAAGGGGTCTGTTTTAATGCATTCTAGCAGTAAGAAGATATTTTCAAATGAGCATTCATTCATCTAAAACAAGGCATGAGGCAGGTGCATGGAAGCAACACCTAGCTTGGCTTGAGCCAACAAATGCGAATTTTGTTGGAGACATCACACTAATCCTGTAGGAAAGAACTGGCGACGGAAATGTATGTTCCCTTATAGATTGTTGAAGCTGCTATGGATCAACATATTAAGATGATAAAACAAATGAAAGGTGTTCCCAGGGTGAAGGAGGAAAGGTTCACTGAAGGCCTAACTCATAGGCTATGTTCTCTCTCTCATGTGGGTGAGCCTATCATGTACCCTGAGATCAACACAATGATTGATTAATTGCATAGAAGGCATATTTCTCCTTTTTAGTGACAAATGCACAATTTTCTGAGGCGATAAAATCATTGAAACCTGTAACTCAGCTTTATGTAAGTATGGATGCAGCAACAAAGGAATATTGAAGGCCATTGATAGGCATCCGTTTGGAGACTTCTGGGAGCGTTTTATTGATTCACTGAAGGCTCTTCGTGAAAAATAACAACGAAGTATTTATTGCTTGACATTTGTCAAAGGCTGGAATGTGGAAGAATTAGATGCATATACAGAGTTAATTAAACATGGAAAACCAGACTTTGTCAAGAACAAGAATATTATTACTTACAGTGGCTCATCCATGAATTCTACCTTAACTATGAAAAATGTTCCATGGCATCATGATGTTAAATCTTTTGCAGAGGCTTTAGTGGCAAGGAATAAAGGGTAATACGGGCTTTCTTGTGAGCATGTTCATGTATATCTCATCAGTGAAAATGAGAGCACACAATGACAATTCAGCAAAGGGAAGCTCTACACTTGGGCTGCTACACATGAAAGCTAGGGCACATTTTTTTGAAGAGATCTGTAATCAGACTTGGGAGTTGTCATGGCATACAACCAACAGTTGGAGAACTGGGTTTACATCGATTCCATGCACTGTTATTTGCTACCAACTCAGCATGCATGCTAGTAAGGTGAGCGCACTAACCTTGGAGATTTTTGGGGCATTTCACTTGTGGATTTGAAGCCTATGTTTCAGTCCATATTTTTTCAACATGTGGGCACTGTTATGATGGTCTATAACCATAAGGGTTTTTGTTCATGCATAAATTATTTCCTATGATAACTTAACATGCAAACTAGCTATGAGGGCTCACGTGACGGGCATTTCATCACAGTTTCAATCTGAAAAGGAATTTTATGATCAGATGGGCACACGATCCAGATTTCTTATAAAGTAATGGCGCCTATGGAGAGCTGATCTAAGCATATTGAAACCAACTTTCCTTGAACTTCAGTCTAGGGCCAACTTGAGTATACTTGGGTGGGAATAGGCCAACCTAAGTAGTTCTAGGCCACTATATTTGAGGCATGTATGTGTTAAGGTCTTAGTATTAATAAGAACGTTTGTTCTAAATACCTAGGGCTCTCTAACTCTAGATCAACACTCTGTCTGAGGGTATTCTATACTGCACTAGTAAATATGCATGTTCATTCAAGGTCCAGCTTAAGAGGTCGACTTTGCATGGAGGACAAGACAACACTCCAGTTGAATGGCAGGATATAAAACAGCAGGTCAAGAGGACGACTTAGCATATTGTAAACAACAGTTCAAAAAGGCGACTTTGCATGTGTTTAAATGTCGTTCAAGATCATTTTTACAAGAGTTCTCACAGTAGTACAGTTAAGATTGCATGTTGTTCAAACAAGAGTCCAAGTCCTGTTTGCATACAGCACAACTAAATATATGCTTTTAGTTAACTGTAGATTTGTACATGCAGAGTTTATCACTATTACTGTAGCTAGGAAGATGAGAATGACAAGGAGGCTTAAACATGCAATGGGACAGGGGTCTGGCAGATTTGGTCATGACAAGTGATAGCACTTTACTTGGAGGTTGGTGCATCTATGACTTATCTGTTGGAGGGCTCTACCTTGGCACATTATTGATGGTATGGTCCACTTCGGAGTTGTTATGATTGCATTTATGATAGAGGTTTCTTGGTCAAACCCTAGCTCTAGGGTTTACAAATGCCTATTGGACCTTATCTCATGGAGCGTTACTCTTGGGAGCTATTGGGAGTTTCCCAATGTGGTTTTGACTTGGTATTTGTCCCTCCTTGTTGAGGCACCCCACTCCCTCTCTTAAGAAGTTAAGACTTGTACATTTGACTTTGACCACCTCATTTATTGCATTTAGTTGGAGTAGTTGGAGGATTTTGATTTGTTTACTCCTCCCTGTGATAGATCTAGGGTTTTGGTAGTTTTTACTACTTTTTTATTGTAAAGAAAGTTGAACTCATTTCTATATAAGATAGCTTCTTCCTCATTTGTAATCATGTTTGGATTGGGAGAGAAATCCCATTGGACTTAATGAAGTGGCTTTTGGCTCTTATGGATGGTTGATGATAGTGCTCCATTGAAGGTTTCTCATATTGCTTAAGCTTGGTTATTAATGAATCTTCAAATTGTTAATGGCATTGAGATAATGAAGGAATAGGCTCTCTATCTTTTATGTGGTTGTTATCAGTTGGAAGTGTAGTTTACGTGCACATTTTATGCTCAGGCCTATGTGTTTTTTTATGCCTTCCATGATAGCTTTCAAGTTTCCTCCTTAATTCCATTTGAAACTTTCTTCTCTAGAAGTTTCCATTTGTTTGATTCTTGAGATCTGCCCAATCATTAGAGAGAAGCTAGGTTTTTGCACTACAACCCTATCCCTTTTTAATATTTCTAAAGAAAGCCTAATGTGATCTTTGGTTGACCCCATTTGCCCATTAGATAAGATACCGGTCTTCAATCCCTTAATCACTCTTATCTTTTACAAAAACCAAGACAAGTTGTTTTTCCAAAGTTACTCTTCAATTTCACCTTGTGCTCCTTTGTTAAACTCTAGTAATCCTACAACTACCCTAAGGATTCCTCCCTTGAGCTAGAGAAGAGTTAGCCTAGGGAGTAGAAGAGGGCTAGGTGTGGTGACATTGATCTTCCTCTTAGTTGTCCATAAGTTATCATTTATTTTAGAGCTTCAATCTTAAAATGTTATTTTGTGTGGTAACACTACCCTTGGAATAAGGCTATGGTATATAGATAAACTTCATCTTATGCATATTAATGAAGGTTCCAGCTGTCCAATACTTGTGTAAATTGCAGATTTGATTTTCAGCCATTTATAGTCTTTACAATTTGTAATTTTCATCACTATATGTCTTATTGATTTGGCATAAGTTAATGGGCAACATGTTAAGTAATTTCACATTGGAATTGAAGGATATAAGGGGAGATTTACTGCTGCTTTTACAGATGTCATAATTATTTTCAGATCTGTTATATGCATGATAAGATTGCCCTTGAGGGCTGAAACATATTGGAACACATTGGTATCTTTTCTTTTGAATTACCTAGTGGATTGGGGTTGTTAAGAATTGAAATATAGTCCATTGCTGGTGTTGTTTTGTTTATATTTCAAAACAGCCCTAAAGCTGAAACTTCACAGGGTTATGGTCTAGAAAACCTCTCATGAATAGGTGAAATTCTGTTTTGTATCAAAACTCTACAACATAGAAATTTCTACACCATATAGGATAAATCATAATATCAACAAAGAAAGCACAATTTAATCACAGTGCTTACATCCACTAGGAGAGTCCTGAATGGCAGAGATTGGCTAATAAGAGTAGATGGCATGAGGAGTGGCAAATGTTGGCCTAGAAGGTGGAGCAGACAGTAAACTAGTTGATATTTTGCCATTACAAAAGGAAGAAATCTAGTTGTTCCTGGATATTTAGTATTTTATAGAAGACCTGAGGATTCCATTCCAGACCCTGAGGTTAAATTGCCCACTTTGACCATTGATAGTGTTACTGGTTTTTGCAAACCAATATGTACCAAAAGGCACCTACTAAGGTTTATGGAAACCTTAGTAGCAGTTCGAAAATAAAATAAAAATTAAAAACTAATAAACATAAGCAAATACTATGCTAAGCATGCATATAACTAGAATTAAAAGCATGCAAGCAAATCTAAACTAACATTGGATGCATTCCTTGACACACATACTCAAAGAATCAAAGAACCGTCTTCTTTTTCATTAAAAACATGTGCTATACAGTGACCAAGGGTTACCTTAGAGTAGCAGTGATAGGGGGGGGCCTGCAGCTTTCTAAAGAAGAGTGAGCCTGGTCTCCTGACAGCTCGGTGTTCTCCAGCCACACGTCACGAGGTGCATCTCCAACGAAGGTGAAATGGGAATACTCAAGGGAGTTTCGGATCTCAAGGGGAGATTTTAGCAGAGTAACAGTATGAGCGATGAGTGGAGAAGTTATCTTCTAATGGGGGACCTTCATGGTCAATTTATAGGAACCATAGGTAGGGTGGAGGGATAAGGATCAATTGGAGTTTTTTTCATTTTTTGGTCTTCTGATTTTCTAAAGTTTTTTTTTCTTCTCCGTGATTTTCCATTTTTTGGTTTTTTGGTTTTTTGATTTTTTAAAGTTTTTTTTTTATCCATGATTTTTGGAATCCTTATCCATGCTTTTGGGTAAGTGTTAAGTTTCTTTTTCACAAAAAAGGAAATATCCAAAATGTCTTTTATGCAATATGACTCATAATTTTGGATTAAATGAGTCAATTTAATATTTAAAATGGCCATTTATGATTGACTTAGGTATTTTGGATAAATGAAGGTCTACCTGGTGGAAATGAAAAGTGGTCAATGACATATAGGTTTGATGAGGCTAGGTCATATGTAAGGTGGAAAAATTTTGGTGTTAACAGATAGAACTGAGAAATTAAAAGAGGAGGGCTGAAATGCCCACCAGAGAGGTCACTAGTGGTTGATGAGGAGGTATTTACAAATGGTAACTCAAGATCTTGGGGATGTTTCTGTTGATGAAAATTTTCCAGAATTGTATGATAAATCACATCCATAGGATGAGGAAGTTTCATTGCATTTACTTACTAATGATGAAAAACAGCAAAATACTCAGGCTGAAGTTCAGTCATTAATTACTAATGAAGTAGAAAATAAACAACTATATGGCCCTAGCTATGAAATGATCTTAAAGTCAAGTTACAAAGGGTTGGAGGAATTGGGAAAAACGAGGATGGTCCATGGAGACCTTATGACATTACACAACATCCTAGATGCAGACAATACCTCCACTTCTACATCTATAAAAAAATGTGCACACTACTTTTCACAAGCCAGGACTTAATCAGGAAGAGACAATGACCACTGCTACTGAAGAAAGAAGTAAGAAAAAAGTGATTGAAACTCAAGAGAATTCTATTCATGATAAGCAGAAACATCCTCCTCCTCCATATCTAACTTCTGATTTGGATTCTCAGCACGGATTATCAGACACTAGTGGTAGCAAACAGACACCACAAGGAGGAAATGATGTTGATAAAGATAGAAATGATAATCACAATAATAATAAAAGAAACAATGAAGAAAGAAAGGATCAGCTTGACCTGAAGAAAGCTAAAGATGGTAATGAAGAAGAACAAGATGAATCTAAGAAACCTCTTTCTTTTGATGCCATACTTCTATTTGGCACTATTTCAATACTACTCTCCTTAATTTCACTGGTTTTATTGGAAGTTTGTCAGATTCTCAAATGAGTACTCCTACAATGTTTGTCCTCCAAAGAATTTATGGTTTTATCTTTTGTGTATATGCTTGTTATCACCAACCTTGTAGTTGCCTATGTGAGGTGGATCCAGGATGGATGGTAGAGGAGCAAGCAACAAAAGGGGTGGAACCAAGACTGCCTAGACTCCCAAATGGATGGTTGTCACGCCAATCGAGGCAGCCTTCACTTTATGTTATATAAGTCCAAGACAACAACGGGGAAGACCTGGATCTACTTTCGACAGGAAAGATCAGACCTAGACACCAGAACAGATCAAATGTGGCTTTGAGGTATGTAAGGTGTAAGGTAAATGGAAACCCTAGCTCTAGGGTTTAGGTACTAGCAACTGATGGAGATGACCACTGTCTCGGGAAACGTAACTGTGACAGGGTGAGCAAGGACAAAGTTGGGACTATCTAGTACCAAGAAGACAAACTCAGTGAAAGATATGAAGGTATCAGGTAACTTGAGTTATCAAAAATGTTGGCAAAGAGAACGGGAGTAAGGTCAATTTAGGGCTAGCACTAGAGATAGGAGATCAGTGCCTTTCGTGCATTGGGCAATGGAGTCAGTATCAGCACAATGTTTCAGTGAACCCACCTGGGATATACCCTGATCTATGGACCCAAAAAAGGATTTGGCTCGGAAGATTCAGGTTACAGGAAAATCAGCAGAAGGAGGGCTAGCGCTGGGGTTTGGAGAGGCAGATCTGCAGATCTAGAGCCACCAGGAGACTATTAGCTCAGCGTTGGATGGGAATGAGATCAGGATGGCCCGATCTACAAACCCAAGTCAAAAAACTGCAGGAAAAATCAAATCTGGAAAAGTCAAAATCTGATGAGGGGGGCCAAGAGGTTGTGTTACCCCTCCAAATGCATCTACATTTTTGAGGGATTAAAACACTATTTACAGGAGCAATTCAGCAACGCGGATGCACAGAGTTTACCATCTGATGAATTCTAGATGGATTTTGTGATGTTCGCATGTTCACAGGAAATGACTGGAGATATGTTTATATGTATGAAGAGCTCCAGCACATATGCTGCAAAATTGTTGTATTTGTGTCTAAAGAGCTCAGGTGAGTTAGCTACTGAAGCCTCAAATGTGGCAAACAATCTTCTTGATCTTGTCACTTTGAGTGAATCTGTTGTGGGATCTAAGTGTGCAGTGTCTATTCTAGCTGCGTTAAAGCCATGGACACCAAATCTTCTTATTTGTTGTATCCTCTTCTGCAAATGCTCTTTGCAGTGATGGAAGTTTGCAGGGTGTAAAGTCAAAACAAGGATGTGATGACTTGACTGAAGATGGCAAGCGATTTTCTGCTTCTTGGATTGTGACACTCGCCAATGTGGAACATAGCTCCATAGCTCCATCAGTGTCACAAAGTTTCAACAAAGCCATACACCAGAAGGTCATGCCATGGGAGGGGTTTCTAATGCCGGTTCACAAACTAAAGACAAACTCTATCATGCTACACTTGACTTTATGGAAGCAATCATTAAGTTGTTGCAAAAAAGGGGATGCCAGAATTTTGTATACAGTTGTAAAAATTATTTTGTCACTGACAGTATTGCTTTTGAGACAAAATGATTATGGCGAGGTTCTTGGATTACTTTATTTCACAGGTGTAAAATTGTTAGGGATCAAACAACATCAAAGAAAGGGGCCGAGATATTCTTCTAAATGGTTGCTTACTGGAATATTTAGAAGAGATAAATATTCGTATTTAAAAGGCACTAGAGTTTGGGGGTGTCCATTGTAAACTAGTGGTAGACAAAGACGCTGAAAATATAGTCAATTTATATAATCAGAACTTCAAGGGATTGTTCTGTAGCTGTCATGGACCATATCCTAATTCTAATCAAGAAAATAGAGATGATACAATGCTGCATCTGTGAACACTGGTTCCATGAGAATCATCTTGGCCTTGAATCCACAGAGAGGGTCCCCAGGGATGAGGAAGGAGAACCTATTTATGAGGATTTTGTATGCCAAGACTATGTATGCCATTGCCCATTTTTGTTGTCTTGTGACATATCTTTTCAATGATCATTCAAGTGTTCCTCAAGAAGATCAACTGGTTATAGATATTTTTAGAGTGTCAAATTTGGCTCGCCTTTTTAATCACAGTTGTGCAGGAAATTCTTCAACTTACAAGATGTACACAGAGACTTCAGCTACTAGGATATATCAGATGGGTATGTATGCAGGCCGTGACATAGAACTGGGAGAGCATCCTCAAATCAAACATTCAAATTTGGTAGTCGTGTCGATTGGGTCACCTTTGTCAGCCCGTGACTTAAATTTGATGACAGTCAAGTCGTGGAAGGATTTTTCGTGGGATCGTCCATGCATGGGAACTGCCCTTTGGACTGAATCTATAAAACTAGAAACTTTGGCAGAGATCGTGGAACTGTTGGATTGGATGAATTACTAAAGCCTGCCTGAACTTCAGAGATTAGATGGAAGGGAGTTAGCACTTAGACCAAGACTATTACGCCTACTGGATTCATGTTTGTGCAACTTAGCATGGCTGCCCTTTTCAGAGCAGAGGTTTTCATCCTTCACCCGCTGCCTAAGCTTCAAGAGTATCAGCACTGGAAGGAAGTCATTCGTGGAAGGAATACTGCAGATTTACTCTCCTGTGGGAAGAAGGAAGGCAAGTTCTAACATGTATATGTTATGTTGAACAATCCGCTCAGGGGATATTTTCCATGGAGAAAATTTGGCTTTGACCCAATTGGTGCATATCTCAGCATTTTGAAACTCGAGGAGTGGCATTCTTATGCCAAAGAAGGCGAGTTGTTTATCACATGTTTTTGCCACAATAATAGAGTTATGTTGAGTCTTCCTCACCATGGAGCAGTTAGCGCGATTTCCTTTGGCAGCCAAATACTAAACAGAGTGACACGAGTTCGTTCTCGCAATTGTGTCAAAAGATAATGAAACCCACCAGTCAATTTGGCAGGCAGTGGACTTCCATTGACTAGTTGATCGGGGCGTTTTTCTCATTGACAGTGGATTGAGATCAACCAGCTTTTGCGCTATGAGTTCGATAACATTGTCATCCATCCACGATGAAAGACCTACTCAAGTTTCCTGAAGATTTGATTGCCACCGGTTATGGATTGCATTTTCGACGTTTTCCTTCACGTGTTTTCCCAGAGAAATCAGTGATTGCATGTTACTGTCACTGGAGAGTGTGGTTCCATTCATTATGGTTGCCCGCGTGCCTAAGAGGGTTCTGCAGTTGGCTGGGATTGAAGACGTATTCACCTCCTCTCGAGTTTGTCAAGCCACGGGGGCACTCTCCTTCGCATGGAGTTGGTATCAGCTCGGCTGCATCTCTTATTACCGCATGGAGTTTACTCAGCAACATCACGGGATCTCTTTGCCACGTGGAATTTGGTTGACCCACATCCGGCCTGACTTCAATAAGCAACCAATGGCAGAGAGCTTGGACCCGCATTTCTGTCGTGTTGTATGAGTTTGATTCAGCCACTCGGGTATATCTGTTGCTACATGGAGTTGGCAGAACTACTTATCCATCAAATGTGGTCGTTTCTCCATTAAAACCACTGATTTCATTGGAAAACAACTGCTGAGGTTTCGACCCTTTTACATGTGCTAATTTGGTTAGGAGGAAGGTTCTAAGATATAGTTAGATTCGTTTCTAATAAAAGCAGAGTCTATTGTAACACTTGGAGAAAAAAGGAAGAGCTCCTTTTAGTTAAGTCATTAGTCATTAAGTTTTGATTTGAGAGAAAAGTGGATCCAAGTCTTTTTTTCACATTATTATTTAATTATTTTTGTCTTTACTTTAGAGGAGAAGGGAGAGTCCTTTTGGCTTATAAAAAAGCAAGGCTCTTTATTTGTAAAGATGGGAAGTTTTTGGGCTAGGAGGATTTTTCCCCGGAATTAATAAAGAAAATCATGTTGAGTTTCTCTATGGTAGTCTTGTGTTTTCATAAGTTATAGACCAAGCCAGCATAGAGGGCTATAATCTAGCACATTGGGCAAGCATTTGCGGCTGCCAAGTTGTTTGTCGCCGTTGTATTCTCAGAGGTCCGGGAGTAATGAAAAGTAGTCGGTTATACTTCCATTCTCCTAGCCTCTAGTCATGGAACGGACCAGCTTAGTCTCACTTCTGCAAAACACAAAGCTCTTCTGAGTCCCCTTCTGACTCCATTTACCCTTCTGGTACCGGCACTGGCCTTCCCTCGAGGACTGATCCTCCCTTCCCTTCCTGCCCATCAATCCGAATCATTTTCCTTTTTTGCTACCTGAGTTTCTCTAAGGCAGCCTCTTCAGATCACCCTGCCCTCAGCTACACCCGCCTTAGAGATCCGAACTTAGGGAAACCCCCCTAGAGCTGGAGAAGAGCCAGCCTGTAGCGAGGAGAGAGAAGGTGTGGTGACATTGGCCTCTCGAGAGAGAGGTTGCCGTCGGGCCGGCGCGCCCGTGGTTTGGGCTTTCAGCATCCGCGTGCCAGTTTCGGGCGACAACATTTTTGGTGCCGCTACCAAGGACGAAGTCCAGTTCTCGAATTTTGAAGATTATGCTTGATTGACATCTGTGGGAGATTACATTGCAGATTCTTCCTCTCACATGGCGACTCCACGAAGGGACAGAGCCCTTGTCCTTTTGCAGATTTGAAGATCCTATTGGGTGTACATGTGAGCACACTCATTAGAAGGCTTTCAAGCTCACCTTGGCGACTCCACAATTTGGTATGAGGTATGGTTATGTGCATTTTTTAGATTTAGTACCTCGTTATTGATTTATGGATGATGATATGGGAAAGACGTGGGATATTTGGCGCGAGGCTTACAGCCCGCTGGATTTCTCAAAAATCCACGGATTTCCTAATCAGTGCTATGACCGTGGGAAGGTGCATGACATTCTTCCCGAATTTTACGGAAATGTTGGTGTTTCAGCCATCCATCATATTGCCTCTCTCTGCAAACTAATGGTTGATTTTAATGTTCATCATGAGGATGATATTATGGTTGTTTTTGCTATAACTTTGGAAAGGGATGCAATGATCTGGTTCTATGGCCTTTTGGATGAATCCATAGATTCAATGGCAAATTTTTTTGAGATGTTTCTCCTCCGCTGGCACGATGGGACAGTAGATGAGATTGAGTAGGTTGCTAAAGAAAACGATGCCCTCATCCCTAGGCTCCATCCTGAGCTTAAAGAACAGACCATTGAAGATCCAATCGGAGAAGCATTACAAGAAACCTTGGTTGAAGACATTGCTGAAGAGATCCTTGATAGAGCTATAATAGAAGAGGTGAAGCTGCCCCAAGCTTATGAACAACCTCATGATGTAGATGAGAAGTTGCCTCAGGTATATTTTGAAACTAATAACATTTGTGTTGCAGATATGTCTCATGAAAGTCTTATGGATAACAAAATCCAGTTTGATGAAGGGCTACCCAATGCTTATCTAAGCCCTCTTCAGTGTTATCTTGATGAAGCATGCACTCCAATGTGCTATGTGATTGGAGGTTTGAAAGATGACTTGTGTTTGCAGCATAAGCTTTTCTATGACAACCATACTTTGATGGCGTTTTCAGGTCAGATCTACAACGTTTTTGATGAAACCTTATTTTGGTTAATGACCAAACATAGGGGGAGATGTTCTATTATTGACGAGGAGCTGAGATGGCTCCATTACTTGTATGCATACACCTGACGTGTGCTAGTCTCATGATAGTGTAGGTAGGTAGGAAGAAATAAGCTCTTGCATGAGCATTTAAACTTTCAGCATGTTCTTATTTGTTTTGTAATAAAATGCGAGATGTGAATGAAGCCATCCCATCACACTTTTCTTTCAAGTTGGTATGCGGATACTCAGAGAGTCTGAGGTTCTCGTGTCCTCTCTCCAAGAGCACACGTCCCCCATGGAGCCAGATGTTACCCCTCCAAATGCATCTACATTTTTGAGGGATTAAAACACTATTTACAGGAGCAATTCAGCAACGCGGATGCACAGAGTTTACCATCTAATGAATTCTAGATGGATTTTGTGATGTTCGCATGTTCACAAGAAATGACTGGAGATATGTTTTTATATGTATGAAGAGCTCCAGCACATATGCTGCAAAATTGTTGTATTTGTGTCTAAAGAGCTCAGGTGAGTTAGCTACTGAAGCCTCAAATGTGGCAAACAATATTCTTGATCTTGTCACTTTGAGTGAATCTGTTGTGGGATCTAAGTGTGCAGTGTTTATTCTAGCTGCGTTAAAGCCATGGACACCAGATCTTCTTATTTGTTGTATCCTCTTCTGCAAATGCTCTTTGCAGTGTTGGGAGTTTGGAGGGTGTAAAGTCAAAACAAGGATGTGATGACTTGACTGAAGATGGCAAGCAATTTTCTGCTTCTTGGATTGTGACACTCGCCAATGTGGAACATAGCTCCATAGCTCCATCAGTGTCACAAAGTTTCAACAAAGCCATACACCAGAAGGTCATGCCATGGGAGGGGTTTCTAATGCCGGTTCACAAACTAAAGACAAACTCTATCATGCTACACTTGACTTTATGGAAGCAATCATTAAGTTGTTGCAAAAAAGGGGATGCCTGAATTTTGTATGCAGTTGTAAAAATTATTTTGTCACTGACAGTATTGCTTTTGAGACAAAAAGATTATGGCGAGGTTCTTGGATTTACTTTTTTTCACAGGTGTAAAATTGTTAAGGATCAAACAACATCAAAGAAAGGGGCCGGGATATTCTTCTAAATGGTTGCTTACTGGAATATTTAGAAGAGATAAATATTCGTATTGAAAAGGCACTAGAGTTTGGGGTGTCCATTGTAAACTGGTGGTAGACAAAGACGCTGAAAATATAGTCAATTTATACAATCAGAACTTCAAGGGATTGTTCTGTAGCTGTCATGGACCATATCCTAATTCTAATCAAGAAAATAGAGATGATACAATGTTGTATCCGTGAACACTGGTTCCATGAGAATCATCTTGGCCTTGAATCCACAGAGAGGGTCCCCAGGGATGAGGAAGGAGAACCTATTTATGAGGATTTTGTATGCCAAGACTATGTATGCCATTGCCCATTTTTGCTGTCTTGTGACATATCTTTTCAATGATCATTCAAGTGTTCCTCAAGAAGATCAACTGGTTATAGATATTTTTAGAGTGTCAAATTTGGCTCGTCTTTTTAATCACAGTTGTGCAGGAAATTCTTCAACTTACAAGATGTACACAGAGACTTCAGCTACTAGGATATATCAGATGGGTATGTATGCAGGCCGTGACATAGAACTGGGAGAGCATCCTCAAATCAAACATTCAGATTTGGCAGTCATGTCGATTGGGTCACCTTTGTCATCCCGTGACTTAAATTTGATGACGGTCAAGTCGTGGAAGGATTTTCCGTGGGATCCTCCGTGCATGGGAACTGCCCTTTGGACTGAATCTATAAAACCAGAAACTTTGGCAGAGATTGTGGAACTGCCAGATTGGATGAATTACTAAAGCCTGCCTGAACTTCAGAGATTAGATGGAAGGGAGTTAGCACTTAGACCAGGACTATTACGCCTACTGGATTCATGCTTGTGCAACTTAGCGTGGCTGGCCTTTTCAGAGCAAAGGTTTTCATCCTTCACCCGCTGCCTAAGCTTCAAGAGTATCAGCATGGGAAGGAAGTCATTCGTGGAAGGAATACTACATATTTACTCTCCGGTGGGAAGAAGGAAGGCAGGTTCTAACACGTATATGTTATGTTGAAAAATCTGCTCGAGGGATATTTTCCATGGAGAAAATTTGTTTTTGACCCAATTGGCGCATATCTCAGCATTTTGAAACTCGAGGAGTGGCATTCTTATGCCAAAGAAGCCGAGTTGTTTATCACATGTTTTTGCCACAATAGCAGAGTTATGTTGAGTCTTCCTCACCATGGAGCAGTCGACGCGATTTCCTTTGGCAGCAAAATACTAAACAGAGTGACACAAGTTCGCTCTCGTAGTTGTGTCAAAAGATAACGAAACCCACTAGTCAAATTGGCAAGCAGTGGACTTCCGTTGACTAGTTGATTGGGGCGTTTTTCTCATTGACGGTGGATTGAGATCAACCAGCTGTTGCGCTATGAGTTCGATAACATTGTCATCCATCCACGATGAAAGACCTACTCAAGTTTCCTGAAGATTAGATTGACACCGGTTACGGATTACATTTTCGGCATTTTCCTTCACGTGTTTTCCCAGAGAAATTAGTGATTGCATGTTACTATCACTGGAGAGTGTGGTTCCATTCATTATGGTTTCCCGCTGTTGTCGCCCGAAACTGGCACGCGGGTGCCGAAAGCCCAAGCCGCGGGCGCACCGGCCCGGCGACAACCTCTCAAGAGAGAGGCCAATGTCACCACACCTTCTCTCTCCTCGCTTCAGGCTGGCTCTTCTCCAGCTCTAGGGGGG
>LPNX010626355.1:37785-62613 GCA_001517045.1 Pseudotsuga menziesii | reverse complement strand
ACGTTGGTTGCTTCCCATTGTGATTGATCAACAATCCAAATTGATACCTGCAAAACAATCTAGAATGCTAAATTTGTATTACAAAACAAACATTTTTTCAAATAAATTAGGCAATTTTGAAGGATAGAGTTAGTTTAATATGAATTATGTTTATATAGAGTTTCATCAAAAATTCGGGTGGGAAAGATGGTTGGGGTGTCATTAATGTTTGTAGTTGGAGTGTCATTAATGTTTGAATTCACTCTCGGGCTTTTGCTCCAAAGGAGTTTACATGACTAGGACCTCGTCCGAGCTAATACCTCGGTCGAGGTTCATACCTCAGTCGAGGGCTTAAGAAAATAGATTTATCCCCCATTCAAACAAATGAAAAATTTTATGTGCCTTGCAGAGGTGTAAACCCTGCCATTCCTAGCACACAACTGAGCAGAGTTGATACCGATAAATTCACCAACGAATCTTCTATCCATTGAGGTATCATACACGCATTTTTGCATTCATATGAAATTTATTTTTTAATTACTTCTAAAACTTATACTTAGAAAACCACACTGCAACTTCAAAGCAGCTCAAAGAAAAATCCGCAGAGTTAAAAATACACAGCCAAAAAATTCTTAAAAATGCACACATCACATATTGACGTGTCCTCTTCAAAAGGGTATCTTTGGTTTTTCAATTTTTGAAAAAATAGAAAAAATAGCTTTACGTGGACAAATATGTGTTTAAAACGATGCTGAAATCGAATGTGGTCACTTTCGAAAAATAATAAATAATTGTATAATGCAAAAAAAA
This sequence comes from Pseudotsuga menziesii, assembly GCA_001517045.1. Taxonomy (NCBI): domain Eukaryota; kingdom Viridiplantae; phylum Streptophyta; class Pinopsida; order Pinales; family Pinaceae; genus Pseudotsuga; species Pseudotsuga menziesii. The sequence continues at coordinate 61,824 of LPNX010626355.1, read as the reverse complement.
TTAACAAAAAAATATGCACATCACACTGCATTTTGTGTAGATCATGCTCATATATATATATATATATATATTAAAATTATTAATGCAATATTGTATTACTCTACGTGGACACAAGCCACTTATTAGCTTCTTCAAATTTTTAAGGTCACACAGTTCATTAAATGCAAAAATTCACACATTAAATGACATCGGAATATTTTTTTAAAAATATCACTATGAATCCAACATAATATTCTACAGTTTGTTTTTTTACTACAGTCAAAATTCACATGGCATATATGCATTTTGAGGGCTTCTATCTAGCACATGAGTAAAAAATCAAGTTTTCATCGCCAAATTTGGCCAAAAAGTGTTACCCATCTTCATGGAATCACCCATTATGGAAATGTTTAAATGCTAAACTATGTCATTTTTGGATTCATGCTTTGTAATTTTGTTGTGTAACATTGTGATTACATTCTTTTATATATATATATATATGGTTTACGTTTCATAATTTGATAATGTCAAAATTGCACTTTATGGATAAGAGTAATTTGTTGTTTTTGTCTGAAGATTTAAATCCAGAGTCCCATGGTATTCATAAATTTTGAATCTATGAATACCATTTGAGAGAGATGTGTCATGATGTCAGAAGTCAAGAGACATGTGCTCAACCAATTGGCGAGGCCCCTCTTGCACATCCATTGTTTGGATGTTAGACTGATAAATGACATGTTAGTGACCTCAATATTTATAATCATGAGAAAACTGAACATGACACATTAGGTTTTGTTTAACGTGTCTGTCGCCCAACCAGAAACACATATGCATGTATAAATCACATTTATAAATGAATAGATGAGGGCTCTCATTTAGCATTCCATTGTTGGATGTTAGACATAGGATAAGTAACATTGACATGTCGCTTATGACTCTAACATCTGCTTTTGGATGTTAGACTCATAAAGCACATGTCAATGACCTCGAAATTGCAATTGCTAGATCAATTCATAAACACATTTGGATCTAGAACTCACATTTTTAAATGAATAGAGAGAGTCCCATGGTTTCATAAATTATGAATCTATGAATACCATTTGAGAGAGATGTGCCATGATGTTAGAAGTCAAGAGACATGTGCTTAGCCAATTGATGTATATATATATGGTTTACGTTTCATAATTTGATAATGTCAAAATTGAATTTTATGAATAAGAGTAATTTGTCATTTTTGTCTGAAGATTTAAATCGAGACTCCCATGGTATTCATAAATATTTAAATCGAGACTCCCATGGTATTCATAAATTTTGAATCTATGAATACCATTTGAGAGAGATGTGTCATGATGTCAGAAGTCAAGAGACATGTACTCAGCCAATTGGCGAGGCCCCTCTTGCACATCCATTTTTTGGATGTTAAACTGATACATGACATGTTAATGACCTCAATATTTATAATCATGAGAAAACTGAAAATGAGACATTAGGTTTTGTTTAACATGTCTGTGGCCCAACCAGAAACACATATGGATGTAGAACTCACATTTATAAATGAATAGTTGAGGGCTCTCATTTAGCATTCCATTGGTGGATGTTAGACATAGGATACCGTTAACATTGACATGTCGTTTATCACTCTAACATCCACTTTTGGATGTTAGACTCATAAATCACATGTCAATGACCTCAAAATTGCAATTGATAGATCAATTCATAAACACATTTGGATATAGAACTCACATTTAGAAATAGATAGTGAGAGTCCCATGGTTTCATAAATTTTTAATCTATGAATACTGTTTGAGAGAGATGTGTCATGATGTTAGAAATCAAGAGACATGTGCTCAACCAATTGGTGAGGCCCCTCTTGCACATCCAATTTTTGGATGTTACACTGATAAATGACATGTTGATGACCTTAATATTTATAATCATGAGAGAACTGAAAATGAGACATTAGGTTTTGTTTAACATGTATGTGGCTCAACCAGAAACACATATGGATGTAGAACTCACATTTATAAATGAATAGTTGAGGGCTCTCATTTAGCATTCCATTGTTGGATGTTAGACATAGGATACGTGACATTGATATGTCGTTTATCACTCTAAGATCTGCTTTTGGATGTTAGACTCATAAAGCACATGTCAATGAGTAGTTGCTTAATGTGAACAAATGAAGTTATGTTGCATCTATAAAATGTATAAAATAAATATTGTTTCAATTTTATTGGTTTTGTTCATAATCATACGTTCTTTCATTGTTTTGTTATATAGCTACAAATGGATCCTGCCACCTGGAGTTTGTTGCCAACGGAGATATTGGAACTGACTCTTGTTGTGGGTTCCTTTTTCGACATTGACCCAGTTTGGATCAATTTCTAAACATTTCCAGGCTCTTCTGTGGCGACCAGCATTTAGAACTTCTTGGTTGAACAATCACATAACTGAAGTTGGTTTTTTTGTTGAAGATTGGCACCCATACGAGATCAAAATACTATATAAGTTTATCAATTCTATAGGACATACGTCTTTTTTGCAAATTACCAATCCAGAAAACAATTATACAATTGAATGCACGGCTGGTTCAAATATTTTTCTCTCGCAATTTTGTTCATTGTCAGGTCACAAGCGCTACTCCATTATTAACCCATTCGAAAGACGGTTTTTATATATAGGCATGATTGAAACTGAAGTTCTTGGTTTCTTCACACTCATAAGCAACATCGATGATCACAAACACGGATGGATAGTTGTTCGTCATGAAGAGACCGAACATGGTTCAAAATTCCTTATGTCTAGCAATGTGAGTAGAGATTGCAGAGAAATTGATGTAACTGGTTTCATTCTAACCCCTCCTAAAGATGCAGTTTTATTTAATGGAAAACTATATTGGCTACATCTGAGAATCATTTCAGAGGAAGATGCTCTATATTCCTATACTATGTGGTCACTTGACATTGGATTGAACAAATGGGCTGGTCATGCGATTCATACAGGACGCATCAAACGATCCATGTGTTTGACTATACATCAAAACTAGTTGCTATGTCTTATGAACGATGGTAGGACAACTATATGGTCCATAACTGAAATGAGGGATCTGAGGATTGGTGCATCTGCAGTTCAGGAGGTGCATGGGTTTTGGATATTTGGAAGAGCTTTGAGATGGACCCTTTTAGAAGTTATGACACTCCATATAAATACACATTGTCCTAGGTACCTTCCATTTCGGTCTGTGGGGATTTTTATTCTGATGTGTAGGTATGGTCAAGTCCCGTACATATATTATGACCTCAACACTTGCAGGGTTACTCATGTAGGACCCGGTGAAGGATCATTGCGTCGAAGTCATCGATTGCCTATGCCAATAGACATCCAATGTACCAACATTCTAATGTCTAGAAATTTTTGCCCTCTAACTCCAAGCATGAAAGTATTCGACGATTTACTCCCTTTTCCTACAAATTGGGATGAGTCGTTGGGGCATTATGGCATGTAAACAATATGTAAAAATGATGTTTTTTTTGCATATTTTATGAATTTTGATCATCTTTTTATATTATGTACATCCATGTAATCATTAGCTATATCTAAATTATATTGCACCAATAAATATACACTGTGGATGTTATTTTCTTTTGCAGTGTATGTATTTTTTTGCGATCGTTTTTACATTTCATCATTTATATTGAATAACATGCAAAAAAATGTTTTCCTTAGTCTAACACTTTTAAATTATACTTACGCTTACAACAAAAACCCGTGTTTTATGAGTATTTTAAAATAAAGGCATATTTACATTAATCCATCTGCTAATAGATTCTCATATTTTGTGTTATAGAAATGGATATGTGNACAAAAACCCGTGTTTTATGAGTATTTTAAAATAAAGGCATATTTACATTAATCCATCTGCTAATAGATTCTCATATTTTGTGTTATAGAAATGGATATGGTCCCTGTGATTTGGAAATCTCTACCAATAGACATACTTGAAATGATCTTTCTCTGGTTGCCTTTATCAATGATTATCCATTTGAAAATGGTTTGCAAAGGTTGGAGTCATATTGTGTCCGAAAAAAATTTCATCTTACAATGGAAACACAATCAAACGAAAGAATATGGAGTTTTGGTTGGTTTTGGCTCTTCTGGTAGACATCAGTTCGTTGGCCATTACATTAGCCAAATAGGAAAATGTTCATCTCTGTCTATGCAACTCTTAAACACTGAATATAAAATTGAATCCACGTGTGGTTCAATTGTTGCAGTTTCATCCTCGAGTATCTTGTATCGAAAAAGAAACTACTACATCATCAATCCATTCACAAATACTTGTACATTTGTAGGGTCTCTTGGTCCTGGTGATTGGGGTTTCTTTACATTGTTGAAAAATTGTCAACAACAAAAATACCATTGGGTAGTATTGAAACATGTTTATACAGAACTTCAAACAAAATATTTTATTTCCAGCAGCATTCATATGGGGTGGAGACAAACATGTCCTATAGATGGCGATGTTTTGCAGCCCAAAAATCCCATATTGTATAATCAAACAATGTTATGGGTGGACAGTCATGTGGTTTCTAGAGATAATCATATATGTATATACAAGCTATGCTGGATAGATCTTGAGAATAACAAATGGGGGTTCCTGTTTATTCCACACTCGAATTCAACGTTATCGATTAGCCTAGCATGTTATCGTAATGAGCTTATTTGTTTTATCAATGATGGGAGAACTATAGTGTGGTCTATAGAACAAACAACAAATCAAAATGATTCAACAAATTCTTCGATAAGAAATGGATGTTTAGAAGGTGGATTGCGATGGAGTATCATGTCTAATTTGACCTCGGGCATCAATCGCAAATGCAGTGGATATTTTCCTGTTGCAGCACTTGATAATTACATGCTCATGTGCAAATACGACCGTCTTACTTTTGGTTTCTATGACTTCATTGATGCACATTCTAATTTTGTAAGCGAGGATAGAATGTTGGATTCTGCATTGTCCAAACTTGAAAATCCAACACAACTAAGTGTTGTTGAGCTTGTAGACAACATATCCATCATTCTAAGTTGCCCAAACATGGATTCAATTGATGATTTGTTTTTAATGGGATAATATAAACATATATGGCATGTTACTTGCATGTATGTTATGCAAGTTGACATGTTTGGATGGTTCTTAATCATACTTATTCAAAATATTTCTTCCCGACAAACTTTACCAGGTTTTTGGCAACCAGTGCTACATATGGAATGTTGCTTACTTGTACTTATGCAAATCGACATCTTCAATACTTCATTATCATGCTTATTGGATTTATCTCTTCTGATTTTTCCCAATTTACATCCTCTATGAAATAGAAATTTATCATACATGCCATTTTTTTAAATTTTCTTGGATACAAAACTTGAGTACATTATTAGTCTATATCTTGGCGATCTTCAGCTATAAAATTATTATAAGATAATACTTGAATAAAGTTCAAAACGTTTACGTATGTGTTTCTTTTTGCTATACCTATAACATGACTTTGTACACTAATATGGTTTGACATTAGCTAATTTTTTTTATGTTCATGTAGATATGTCGTCGGAGAAAAATAGTGATTAGAGCAGTGAGAAGAACTTGATGGAAACATCGCATCACACAAAAAACGAATCCTCATGAAAACACTATAATAAAAAAAAAGGAAGATATTAATAGGAAATGATGTTTATCATATAAAGAGAATAGTGAGCAAATCAACAAATAAAGAAGAGAACGTCATGGTCATTCCTTTGCAGATGTCATTGATTTTTAGGGCGATCCCACTAAATTCTAGAGCATATTTGATATAATGAGGAGATCAAATCACCGAAGTCAATTTCTATCATCAATGCCTACATATAGCGACAACTGTAACGAAAAGTTGAATGAAATTAATGAACCTTTCATAAATCATACTTCTGGCGAAACTTTTTCTAATCATGGCACCGAGGTATAAGGATTACATGGTGTTGTCTATATTTGAAAATAAGTGTTGATATGTACAATATAGATATACTTACATACATGTTCAATGTTTAGATAACTATTTGCAACAATTTTCCGAATCGACCATTTGATGAGTGCAAGGAAGCTATGCATACAAATCAAAATGAAACAGTACATAATGATAACACCAATATAGATGAAAGAAGCAGTGGAATAATAACAATTTCTCTTGGAACTACAAAGGAAACGAATTCCAAGTCTACTAGGAATGACTCACACAGCCATGCAAACGATGCATTGTTAAGGAATGAAGAACAAGGGTTTCAAAATCAACTCAAAACCGGTTTGCAAATGTCCAATCCAGTAAGAACTATTTTTGTTGGAACAACCGAGGTATTGTTTCACCTATCCATGACAACAACCATGCATTTGACCTTGATCAAAATAAGGTCGTATTAGATACAATATTATTTCATATTTGTGTGCAATAATTCAATGAGAAACTATTTTGAAATTTTAGGATAGTAGCATGCATGGACAATAGCTAGTCAGTGTTGGACATAATTGTCGAAATGACATGATATCAATGAATGTCATTCCATCTTCTGGTGACGATGACTCTCTACAAAATGTCGGTCAAAATTATGTTGTGTGCAGCCAACCGAAGAACATGGACTTCAATTGGGAAAACAATTCTACACCTATGAATGATCAAGCAATAATTCGAAACCAGATCATGGTCAGTAGACCAAGTGGAGATGCACAAAGGAATATTTCTCTTGGAACATCAAAGGTCTTGCTCAGCCTATTCGTACGCAAGTTCCATATTTTGATCTTACCAGAAGATTTGACATAATATTTAACAATGACATTTTCACTTTTTAGGATAATAGCGCCGAGGATCGTCGAGGACACAACATTCAAACCCCAACTCAGCTCAACTATATGATGGAAACCAACCTTCGTTATATAATTTTCATGATGACAACCATCTGGGTCAGGTTTCAGGTGATGGTACTCGATGAAGGCAAGTTAGGAATCTACATCGTCGCAACAACATAGGAGAGAGATGTCGGCATGTATCCTCTCACTCTGCATTGAATGCTAACTTCCATGCTCAAGATCAAGGTTTAAATATACATACATCAAGAAACATGGTTGATTTTTTCCAACAAATTTCCTCTTTCCATCAAGCATTTCATGCCCAAATTGATAAATTGTCAATTGTGCAAATGTGTAATGTTTGTCATGAATCATCCCTGGAATGAATGTTTTCAGAGGAGATCAAGGACCTATTTGTGTGAGATGTAGGAAAGAGCATGGTATCCATCATTTCTCTCGAGATAACAACATGAATCGTGGCAAACAACCTCCTATTTTATCAGTTTTGACACAGGTTGAAGAAATGCTAATAGCACGAGTGAATCCAATACTACAGGTCACACATGCACATGGAGGTCAATATAAATATAGTGGCCATACAATTAGCTTCCCGCAAGATATCCTTTCAATTTTTAAGAGACTTCCTCGTCGAATAGAAGACCTAGACATATTAATTGTCAAAAGAGAAGGGCCTCCATCTGAGCACTATGATTGCATTGTTAGTAGGTCGTGAGTAATGGATGCATTGCATTACAAAATACGGATGGACAAATATTACCAAGATGTTGAAGTTGATCTAGAATCAGTCGTATGTCTCCCAAACCATCCAACAGATGTCTCCTCTAAATTGCGTTATATCAACTCTGACATAGCTGACTCAGAAGATATTGATGTAGACATTGATGGATTTGGAACTCATCGACTCAAAACTCATCCTTCATCCTTTACAGCTAGAATTCCAAATGCATAAAGAGAGATAGAAGAGATATAGAACTTTGTTAACAAAGAATCTTCTTTGTTAGATGTAGATATGGAATGGCCAGAGATTGGTTTGTCTCCAATAAATGAATACAACACAGAAGGTTTGTTTGACATGGCATCTCCAACATTGTTTCCCATCGGCACTGCTGATTGGTTGCAACCATGTTTGAAGGATGTTTGCTTACATGAGTATGGGTTGCACCTACTTAGATATTATGATCAAAGGTTTGGAAAACATCCAAGGTTTCGGTATTTTGTATTGAACATGATAATGAGACATCGAAGCCAAGGAATAGCTACTGTATTCATGAAAAAAAACATTGAATATGGCATACCTACCACAATTGAAGATTTACGTAAGGAGCTCATTGAGGTCCCTGACACCAAATTAGCCGAACGATTGATGCATTTTGGTTCATGTCTTCGAGGAACAAAGGCATACTGGAACATATGCCTCAGTGAGCTTACTGACATGATATCACAACTCGGTTTCCCAACTTTGTTTTTCACTTTGAGTGTAACTGATACCAAGTGGCTGGACCTACATAAAGTTATGCCCAATTCTACACCTGTATCTGTGCAAAACAGAAATAGATGGAGAACCGCTAATGTTATAAAATATCCACATATTATTGCAAAGTATATGCATGAACGTTTCAGTATATTCTGTGACGAAATAATTGTGAAATACCTTCATGCTAAAGACTATTGGTATAGGTAAGTCATTTCCTTATTCTGTTTTTTAATCTAACATGTTAGATTATTGCTTGAAATTTTGTTGCAAGCTAATATTATTGAAACATAATGAGTTTCATAGGTATGAATGGTAGCATAGGGGATCAGCACATATCCATGGCTTTCTGTGGTTAGAAGGTGCACCGGACATGGAACAACTGGATTGGACAGACATGATAAGAGTTGATGCAGCAAGATGATACTTTGACAACTATGTAACAGCATGGAATCCTCGTGATGCTCACCACAGGAATATATATCTATTCATCAACCTCTGGAGGAAGATCCTTGCTTATTGGATACCATTGAAATATTCAATACCAATCCCCTTGACGACTATGAGCAACTAGAGAATCGAGTGCAATGACACACAAGATGTAGTGTTCATTCATGTTTACATAAAAAAGGTTCCTCCTACATGTGCTGATACAATGCACCATGGGAACTTCAAGACCATTCGAAAAGATTTGTCAATGACAAAGGACACAAAAAATATGAACCTGCTCGCAACGACGACAGGTTAAATGTCCATGACATTCCCCTTCTTTCAATATGGCATGCCAATGTTGATTGCCAGCCATTTATTTCACATCATGCAGTTTTGAAATAAATTGCAAAGTATGCTTCAAAATCAGAGAGAAGATCAGAAAGCTATCAAGACATGTTGACAAGAATCTCCAATGTCGTTGACTCTGACATTCACTCTATATGTGCGTATAAAAAGTTTCTTGCTGAAACAATTGTGGAAAGAGATATAGGAGCACAGGAAACCTGTCATATGTTCTTAAAGCTTCCTCTTGTTATTTCTAGTCATAGCTTTGTTTCGGTTAATGTTGGCAGAAAAATATTCAAAAATGTTTCTTCCGACTCAGATAACAACAAATTCCCAACAGGTTCTAGGTTTCCAGAGCACTACCAAAACAGACCTCCATTTCTGGAGCACTTATCTTTGATTGAAACTACACGATCATGGTCTTTTAGTGGTCGACGTCAGAGAGAACTGTGGAAGCCAAGAGATACACCTGCGACAGTTCATGTATGGCCACGGTTTTGTGAGGTTCCTAGCAGCAATTCAGATTCCTTTGAGTCATTTTGCCTCAGTGAATTAATTCTCTATAAACCATTCAGAAACATTCAGATTGATATTGGAGTCCGCACATAAATTATTATTCAGAACTGGAGGATGCTTAGATATCGAGCTTGGCATGTCAATAGGATACCTTTGGGACCAGATACTAATGAAGAAGATGACGATACACATAAAGATGAAGTGGTTCATGAGAATGATATGGATGAGTGGGAGATGTTGTCATGTCTTGTTCCTCCCAATACTGTTCAAGTTTCAGACATTGATACTCTTGGTCGCAGAGACTTTGACTTGATCCATGCATGGAATAGTACTACAGGTTCAAATAGCAACTTAGAGGACCCAACATATTTCATAAAAAATGCACGCTCAAGAGGATAAATACCAGATCTATCACATTCTAGGTCGGCTTCTCCATCCTCATTTTCTAATAAGCAACGTCTTTGTTTTGAAACTGTTATTCAACATTTCCATGAAGGACCTAATGCAGATCCGCTGAAGATGATAATTCAAGGAATTGCAGGGACAGGAAAGTCTTACCTTATACATTGTATTGGACATGAATTTTCAATGCATTCCATAAATGGAAAAAGCCCTCTGCTATTTCTAGCACCTACAGGAGTAGCTTCCTTCAACATACGAGCCAAAACAATTCACTCGGCTCTTAGAATCCCTATGAAAAACTTCAAATCTTTACAGGGTCAGTCACTTTCTGTATTGCAGGAAGAAATGTGATATGTTACACACATTTTGATTGATGAAATGAGTTTCATTGGGCCAAGGTTGTTCATACAAATTGATTCACGTCTTCGGGAGGCATTTCCTAAAAAAAGGTCAGTTCCTTTTGGTGGGAGATCATTGATTATTGTTGGAGATCTTGGGCAGTTGCCTCGTGTCAGAGATAAACCATTGTACGTAGGAAACACGGCTAGCAGGGTCTTATGGAAATATTTCACAAAGGTTGTTACATTGGACACGGTATTTTGTCAACAAGGTACAGATCCAAATCAAGTCAAATTTAAGAGGTTGCTCACCAACATTAGAAATGCAAACCCAACAGTGGATGATTGGAATCTTTTAATGTCATGAACAGATGCAAATATGGATGGTACTGAAATTAATACTTTCAATTCAGAGATCCATTTGTTTCCTACGAAGACCTTGGTAAATGTACATAATTGATGTATGCTAAAGTCACTTGGAATTCCTATAGCACGATGCATTGCTGAACATACGAAGAATAGAGATTTTACTGACGCTGATGATGACCAGCTTCAACAAGAGGTGCTTTTATGTCCTAGTCAGCGAGTTATGTTGACGTGTAGCTTGTGGGTGGAAGCAGGGTTGGTAAATGGAGCACTTGGGACAGTTCAAAACATTTTTTTCTCTGATGGATGTAAACCACCACAACTGCCAATGTATGCTACAGTCTCTTTTGATGATTACATTGGTTTACCATGGGACATCAGATATCCCAAAATTGTTCCAATAGCACCTATTGTTAGAGGAAATCACAAGCAAATCCCATTGCGTATGGCTTGGGCTCTTACCATACACAAATTGCAAGGTTTGACTTTACAAAGGGCAACCATCAATATCGGTATCGCAGAGAGGCAAGGTTTAACTTTCACAGCAATTTCAAGGGTAAAATCTATTGATGGGTTACGAATATCTTCACCGTTTACATTTGAAAGGTATTCAAAGATGGCCAAAAGTGCATTTGCTACAATCAGGAAGAAAGAAGAACAACGGTTGGAATCCATTTCAGCTTAAATATCACAACTATTAGGTTATTAGGTAACTTGATTGTTTATTGTATATATATTTATATTTACATGTTTCATTGTTATTATTTTAATTGGCAGCAAGAAATATAGATTCCAAGAGAGCAAACCAAATTACAAACAGAGTAGGTTTAATGCCTTTTTATTCATTTTCTTTTCATATAGTTGTCGAGAAAAAGTTTTTTCCCTATATGTCAACATACACTTTTTCAGTATGTTCAATTACAATTCAATTTACAAGCATTTGTTAAGCTGTATTATGACATAAAAAAATAGTGGCAACCATTGTTTTTACTTCTTCATATCCTTTATGTATGTGTTGAAAGAGTAACGATATAGTTAGTTATCTATTTTTTTTCATAATATCCTCACAGGTAATTGTAATTTTTTTTAATTGACTTTTATCGATTGAAATGATAGATTACGAGATGACATGCCAATGATTTTAACATACTATAACCATGACCATGCATGTTACCATTTTATGCAACTTAGATTTTGTTATATTGTGTAATTTAATTATTATTGATATATTACAATTTTAGTGCTTATGCCACATTTTCTCCAATGTTGTTTATTGTATTATTTGGTTATCATGATGTTCGAATTCATAAAACCATTCATGTTTTTATTTTCCAGATCTTTGCGTCAAATCCAAAAAAAAATGGATGTAAAAAAATGAAACATCGTCCAATGGTATGCATCAGACACCTCATAGACGAACCAAGGTTGAGACGTCAATTCCAGATACATGTTCTACATCCTGGAAGAGGAAACCTTTCCAAACCAGAAATTCAAAAGGAGATAGGGAAGAAATTTGGCATTACCGGTACACAACAAATATTTATTTACGGTTTTCGTACATATGGACAAAGATCGTCAGGTTTTGGGTTGGTATATGACAAGCTTGAGGATGGAATAAAATATGAGCCTAACCACAGATTGGTGAAGAACGGAATTCATGATCTTGGCAAGAAAACCAAAAAAAATACTGAAAAAAAGGCAAAGAAAATCCATGGTGTCATGCCAAGGAAATAAGAAGATTGTTCAACCACTCTCATCATCATCTACATATGATGAATTAGTGAGAGTGTTCAGTGACTCTCATCATCATCATTGTGTTTATTCACTCTATCGTTACATGCAGTTATGCATATGTGTTGAAGATATTTTATAAGTTCTAATACTATTTTGAATTTTGATTTGTTCCTAAATAATCTGTTGTCAACCTATATATTATTTATATGTAGTTTAAATAGCTTTGTGTGTTCATTCAAAGAAATTATTTTAATGGTTTGTTATGTTTCTGTTGCAATATGGTAATGTTGGTTGCTGGATTTTTGTTACATGATTCCATTAATTAAATTGTTTTGTAGTAGTTGGGTTCACTTTTATTTTGAATTTCTTTTTGTATTCTTAAATCAGTGAAGGGTTATCTTGGATTTTGATGTTCATTGGTGCCTATGGTGTCTTCTGACATTGCTTCATGGTTATGTTATACTATGTCTATGTTATGCAAAGAAAGTAATTTTATAATTTATTATGTTTTGGTTGGTAATAACTATGTATTTTTAATGTTATTTATAAGTAGTTTAAATAGCTTTGTGTGTTCATTCAAAGAAATTTCTTTTATGATTTTTTATGTTTATGTTGCAATATGGTAATGTTGGTTGCTGGATTTTTGTTACATGATGCCATTAATTAAATTGTTTTGTAGTAGTTGTGTTTATTTTTATTTTGAATTTCTTTTTGCATTCTGAAATTGAGGAAGGGTTATCTTGGATTCTGATGTTCATTGGTGCTTATGGTGTCTTGTGACATTGGTTCATGGTTATGTTATACTATGACTATGTTATGCAAAGAAATTATTTTTATAATTTATTATGTTTCTATTGGTAATAACTATGTAATTTTTATGTTTTTGTTTAGTTAATTGCAAATGGATCCGAGCATTTGGAGTTTACTCCCACTCGAGTTTCTAGAGATGATTCTCCTATGGGTGCCATTTTCAACATTGGTTCGTTTGCGATCAATCTCTCAACATTATGAAGAGCTATTGTCCATGCCAAATTTTGTTAGCGCTTGGAAAAATAACAATATAACAGAAACTGGCCTTTTAATTGAACTATTGGGACAACATCAAAACCATTTTGCATATAATTTTATCAATCGTATAGGACATACATCCTTGTTGCATGTCCCTCATTTGGAATATAAATATACGATTGAATGTACAGTTGGTTCAATCATTTTGCTCTCAAAATATTGTCCTGTACGAGGGAATAAGGATTATTACATCGCAAATCCATTCATAAAGCGTTTCTCAAATATAGGAATTATTGATATAGGAGACTATGGTTTCTTTTCTCTAATAGGAAACACTGGTCAACAAAAATATGGATGGATACTTGTACGTCATAAGTGTACTGAACATGGTCCTAAAATTTTTATCTGCAGCAATGTCCAAAGATTTTGGAGAGAAACAATTGGTGCTGAAGGTGAACCTACTGCTCCTAAAGATGTTGTTATTTATAAGGGAAAAATTTATTGGTTGCATGTGAAAATAATTTCTGAAGAAGGTGCCTCATATGTGTACAGAATGTACTCGCTGAAAATTGAAATGAATATATGGGGTATGCATTCAGTTTACACAGGACGTAGGAAACGATCTATGTGTCTGACCTTACACTGCAACTGGTTGATATGTCTTGTGAATGATGGTTTTACAAGTATATGGTGCATAGATGAAATCCAAGATTTCAAACGTGGTCAACATTGCGTTCCACAAACAGATAGTCATTTTGAGGACGGTAGAGGGTTAAGATGGACCCTTTTACAAGGTATGACAAGAAATATAAATATACATTGTTCAGACTATCTACCATTTCGAGCAGTTGGAACTTCTATATTGATGTGCAAGAATGCTGAAATTCCATTCATATACTATGATTTGGAAACTTGCAGTGTTACTCATTTAGCAGTTGATGAAAGATCATCGCTTCCAAATCACCGTCTACCATTGCCAGCAAACAATCAATGCAGTAACATTATCATGTATAAGAATTTCTTTCCTCTAACTCCCAGCATGGTTTTCTTCAATGATTTTCTCCCATTCCCTCCGACATTGTTTCGGTCCCTGTAGGATTTTGGCATGCAATTCAATAGGTTTATGAGTCTTTGTAAACAAAACTATGTTTTAGTTTTTGCACTATGTGCAAATTTTGGTATGTTTTGGTTTTAAATAAAACATGGCTTCATTTCATGAAGCTTTTTATAAAGGATATGGAAATTTCGAGTAGCTATGTTTTAGTTTTTGCTTCAAATCAATATTTTTATTTCTTTTGATCTAAAATAAACAGATTTATGTACTGTATAACATCAAAATTTATTGGCTATATCGAGAATTTAATAGAAACTATATTTTACATCTTTTAAATAGTACAACTAATATTACATATCTTGCCCTCATACACTAAAAGTATTTTATCAATTCTGTTGATAGTTACACTAATATATGATCTTGTGTCCTTCTATATTAATAAAAATAATGCGGTTCAAATGTAAACATTCCAATTAAACAAATAATCTCCAATACAGTCACAGAAAGATTGCACTATCAACAAATGAATAAACAAGGCATTCGATCTGAACTTGGTATGAGAACAAACATTGCACATTAAAGAACACTAACATATTTATGTACTGTATAACATCAAAATTTATTGGTTATATCGAGAATTTAATGGAAACTATATTTTACATCTTTTAAATAGTACAACTAATATTACATATCTTGCCCTCATACACTAAAAGTATTTTATCAATTATGTTGATAATTACACTAATATATGATCTCGTGTCCTTCTATATTAATAAAAATAACGCGGTTAAAATGTAAACATTCCAATTAAACCAATAATCTCCAATATAGTCACACAGAGATTGCATTATCAAAAAATGAATAAACAAGGCATTCGATCTGAACTTGGTATGGGAACAAACATTGCACATTAAAGAACACTTTTTTGCACTTGAAATAACAAAGAAATTATATAACTAACGGTATCATAATTTATGATGACTTTCTGTACTAAGTTGACGTAACGTAAAAGGTTTTTCAACAATTGCATATTTCAATTGCTCAAATAACAATTTAAATAATCAATACAATATTTCACTTTCTCAAGTAACAATTTAAATAATATATGTAATTGTTGCAGCTAAAATCCTAGCTTTCATGATTTTAGCAATCCATTCACTCATTTACATCATATTCATGGATGCAATGCTTACTTTATTATTGAAGTTGTTACTTTTTGTATTCGTTGAAGAATTTTATTTTTTTCATAAATATCACGAATCATAAAATATATGGAACTGAAATTGCTTAGAAAATTTATTCAGTTTCACATTAAATACACATCAATTAAACAACTATTGCAATATTCGAGTCTACTAAAACATTTCAGTACAAACATTGTAGATTATATAACAATTTTTCCCAATTAAACTAACAAAGATATTCCATATTTGCTCCACAATTGACATTTACGCCTTATTCAAATGAAAACAACATAACTAGCCATCATGTACTTTATGTTGCATTTCTATACACCACATGTCACAAGACACCATAAGCACCAATGAACATCAAAATCCAAGATAAACCTTCATGGATTTTAGAATGCAAAAATAAATTCAAAATAAAACTAAACCCAACTAGTACTACAAAACAATTTAATTAGTGGCATCATGTAACAGAAATCCAACAACCAACATGACCGTAGAGCAATGTCACAACTCAACCTAATGCTCACTGACTATGATAATCCACCATAGGGCTTCATAAATTAAACATATATTTGACTTATTAAATTACTTTTAATGTTGTAATGCAATCAACCACATTAATTAACATAACCATAATACAATATATTCATACAGAAATGACGCAATCGAACACAACCCTTTGTTTATGTCAAAATATAATTAACAACTGAAAATATCACTACACCTAATCATTGTGCAACATCACAATGACTTACATATTGTCACATTATCACATTACTCAAAATAGCCATAATGCAACATGGCAATTACAATCTAATAAAACCTTTCCATGACATAGCAAATTTTGATTTCAAATGCTAACGTTGGAGTGTGACATTTCCAATGCCAATTATCATAACCCTTTGTCAACATCCTACATACTATTTGAATGATTGCATTCCCCAATGTATATGTCAGATTATGATATGAAACAAAGGCTATGTGAATGATGGTTTTACAAGTATATGGTGCATAGATGAAATCCAAAATTTCAAACATGGTCAACATTGCGTTCAACAAACAGATAGTTATTTCGAGGACGGTAGAGGGTTAAGATGGACCTTTTTACAAGGTATGACAAGAAATATAAATATACGTTGTTCAGACTATCTACCATTTCGAGCAGTTGGAAATTCTATATTGATGTGCAACAATGTTGAAATTCCATTCATATACTATGATTTGGAAACTTGCAGTGTTACTCATTTAGCAGTTGATAAAAGATCATCGCTTCCAAATCACCGCCTACCTAATCATTGTGCAACATAACAATGACTTACATATTGTCACATTATCACATTTCTCAACATAGCCATAATGGAAGATGGCAATTACAATCTAGTAAAACCTTTCCACGACATAGTAAATTTTGATTTTAAATGCTAACGTTGGAGTGTGGCATTTCCAATGCCAATTATCATAACCCTTTGTCAACATCCTACATACTATTTGAATGTTTGCATTCCCCAATGTATTTGTCAAATTATGAAATGAAACAAAGGCTATGTGACATTCACACAGTTTGCAATGATTTGATGTCACATCTTCGTGACATATTTTATGTTGCATTGTGACATTGATCATATACATTCTAATAATAATGAACATATGTTCATCGTTAATACATACTATTATTATGAAATTATTATTTGATTACCAGTACTTAACTATTATTAATATTATTTTACTAACATCTAAAACAATATATTGTAAAAATCATGTTATTATTTTATTGTTATTACTTTAATACAATTATTTTCATTATTAAATACTATATTTTATTCCTTTCACATCAATACTTTAACTAATAACCATATTTTAATAATAATAATACATTAGTATTGTTAAATATTAATATTTTCTTTGCATGGTTGTTATATTAATTTATTACTTTATTCAAGTTATTTTAATTAAATACTATATTGTATTTAGTATTCTTATGTAATTAAACATTAACTAATTATAATTATTAAAATTTTACTATTATCTAAAATTTTACAATATATTACAATGTATGTTAAAAACAAAATTATTAATACATGGATTGTTTCCAAATATTAATTACACACACTTAACCATTATTATTACTATTTTGGTTTTTATCTAAAATATTATAATATATTTTTATAAATAACAAAAACATTTTTCACTGAATTAATTGTTTCTCAATAGAAAAAAATATCTCCAAACTATACTATATTTATATTCAAGATTTATAAATTAATATGGATTATTAATTTGTTGTAATATTGCCATACATTATTTATTATTTTAAATAATTCAATGTATAATTGTATAAAAAGAGACATTTATTTAAATCCAAATGGATATTATAACTATTAAGTGTGAAGGTATTAAATTTCAAGTCTAATAAATTATTTATAATAATTAATCATACTTTTTATTTATATTATGATAATTAAAAAAACAATATTGCTCTCATTAATACTTTTTTAATAATTATTTGTATTTATTATTATATATTTGAATAATTAAATAAACATTATTATTGTCATTAATATTTTTTTTATATTCAAGATTCATAAAATAATATGGATTATTGATTTGTTGTAATATTGCCATACATTATTTATTATTTTAAATAATACAATGTATAATGGTATAAAAAGAGACATTTATTTAATTCCAAATGGATATTAAAACTATTAAGTGTGAAGGTATCAAATTTCAAGTCTAATAAATTATTTTAAAACTATTAAGTGTAAAGGTATTAAATTTCAAGTCTAATAAGTTTTATAATAATTAATTATACTTTTTATTTATATTATAATAATTAAATAAACAATATTACTCTCATTAATACTTTTTCTAATAATTATTTGTATTTATTATTATATATTTGAATAATTAAATAAACATTATTATTGTCATTAATATTTTCTAGATATGTATATGGGCTCACCCGTTACTAGCAACAACCACATTAAATTAATAATGTGTCTGAATACGCCGATAGGCGTAAATTTAGGCACATACTTTTTATATTAATTTTTTTCCCTGTAGTATGTGCTTAAATTTACGCCTATCGATGTATTCAGACACATTATTAATTTAATGTGGTTGTTGCTAGTAATGGAACTGAGGTATAAGGATTACATAGCATTGTATATTTTTGAATTAATATTTATGTGTACAATATAGATATACTTACATACTTGTTCAATGTTTAGATAACTACTTGCAACAATTCTCCGAATCAATTGTTTGATCAACACGATGAATCTATGCATACAAATAATAATTAAACAACATAAAATGATAACACAATCATAGCTAAAAGAAGCAGTGGAATAAGAACAATTTTTCTCTTGGCACAACAAAGGACACAAATTCCAAGTCTATGAGGAATGACTCGTACAACCACGCAAAATCTATGCATAGAAATAAATATGAAACAATACAAAATGATAACATAAACATATCTGAAAGAAATAGTGGGATAAGAACAATTTCTCTTGGCACAACAAAGGACACAAATTCCAAGTCTACCAGGAATGGCTCATATAGCCACGCCAACAAAGCATTGTTAATGAATGAAGAACAAAGGATTCATTGTTGTACTTATTAATTAGATAGTTGTATCTAATAATCGAATAGTTGAAGCTGAATTTTAATTTTTCCAACTATCACGAACTGTACTTATAATCTTTCCACCCCAAATTCTAAGATATAAACCCATATCGATGTAATTAGATAGATGCCCAACTACCAGATGGGGGATTTTATTAGGAGTTCAAACGATTTTATTAGGATTTTGGTTGTTACACAAGTGCACATTAGCTAGACTCTTAGATGCCAAATGTACTTAGACTAAGCCTTAAGCGATTAGAGTTGAATTTAAGCTAATAGTTGTAGAATCATTGGAGTTAAGCTAATGGTTGCATCTAATAGTTAATTTAAATGTTAATATATCAGCAATTTCAGTTCAAGTAAAAGTCATGATTGGGATTGAAGTTAAACTAATAGTTCTATGGCCAATGGAGTTAAGCTCATAGTTGTATCTATTAATTGAATAGATGTATCTAATAATTGAATACTTGAAGTTGAAGTTTAATTTTTCCAACTAATAGTTGTATCTAATAGTTAATTTAAAAGTTAATATATAGGCAATAACACTTCCAGTAAAAGCCATGATTGGAGTTGAATGAAGCTAATAGTTGTATCATCAATGAGCTTAATTGTATCTAATAATGGAATCTAGTTGAAGTTGAATTTTAATTTTTCCAACTATCACTAATTACACTTATCGATGTTAACTTAGGTATTTTTTTATTTTTTTTAAATTATTGATTATGAATTTTGGATGACACCCATTGAATCAATCTTGACACTACACTTGCCTCATTACTTGCCTTGGTAGATGCAAAAATATAGATGGTAGTCCACCTCAAAATTCTAAGATATATACCCCATAAGTAACTAATTAATATAGATATAAAACAAATACTATTTAATAAATTATTCTATTTGTTAAACGTTTTGGACTTTTAGGTGAATTTTTAATCCGAATGTGGTTAATTTTTTTTTCAAAAAGTGAATTTTTAAGTGTCCAAATCAGTTTTTTAATTCATAAATGGATTCACCATGCTCAAATACCTCATTTTTTTAATGCATAAATGGATTCACCATGCTCAAATACCCCAAGGGCAGCAAAATTATGCAAGTTTAACAACTATCATATGTTTTTTAAAGAATTAATCTAAAATTTTTACCGCATTATGTGAAAAACAAGTGAGAAAAAGAAACCATAAAATGTTGAAAAAATCTAACATTAAAACTACTGCTTTAATAAACAAAACAAAAAAAACTAGTATGAAAAAACAAAAAAACAAAAAACTAATATTCTTTTAACTAAAGCTTATTTAAATCTAAATCAAGATGTATTTAAGTATAACAAAATACAACAACCATAAATTGAATATTGGTTATACACTTGTTATACTTGGATTAATTTTGTTAATTACTTAAAAAAAAATTCCAAAATAATAAAAAAGAAAAACAACCTATCTTTAAAAAAAAAACTTTTGTAAAGTAACTTTCTCCATCCATAATAATAATAAAAAACTTTTGGTAAGGTGTCATTTCACTGGAGTCAAGAGGGCTTTTGGTAGCGTTGATGTAGACATTTCATTGGTGCCCATAAGGGTTTTCTAGGCTAGTCGTTTCGTTGGAGTAAAGAAAGGTTTTTCAAGCGTCTTAGTCAAGTACCATTTACCATTTAAAAAGGGTTTTATTGATGAGCATTGAATTCTCTTTATGTTTGGGTTTTTAAATATTGTTAGAGAATCTTTATAAGCATTGACTTCCTTTTGTTGGGTGTTTAAATATTGTTAAAGAACCTTAATAAGAATTGACTACCCTTTGATGAGCCTTTAAATAAATTATTTTTAGAGAATCTTATGAGTGGTTCATCCGTGTGAGAGAAAGGATATAGGTTTTGAATGGCCTTATTGGAGATTTATTGATATTTATTTTTTAATTTTTATTAATAGAAAATTATGATATTTTTATAAATTATATATATATATATATATATATAAAAGTTTTGAGATTGAGTGAAGATAATGATAACTTAACTAATTAAAAAAAAAAAATTAATTAATATTTACTTCAATTATATATATTATTTTTTATATAAATTTTAATTTTAAAAAATGTACATTGTTGATATCCTTGGCTTTATATATGTGTGGATTATCTTCTCCAAAATATTGGGCAAATAATTATTACTAAGGAAGTGGTAAGATGTTTCATTTTCATTTAAGTGGTAAGCACACCTGACTTGTTCTTGTTTTATGGTTAATGTTATATTCCACATAATCTAATGAGAACTACAACTTTTTGTCATTTTATAAACAATTTGTTTTAATAGTTACTATATTTTTTGTTATTTTATTAAGAAAATATTATATTGTACTACAATTAATTCTAAGGGGATAATTTTGATTTGCTACTCAAATCTTTTAATTAGTTGTATTTTTAATAATTGTATTTTTAAATTAAATTTGAATAGTAAATGTTATATTCAAAGCATTACATATAGAGATTTTGTTTTTTAAACTTACTTCCTTACTACATTTTTACAAGTTTGTCCTTGTCTTTCTCGATATATTTATGTGATTTTTCTATATAATATATGAATGGATAAAATAATACTCAATTAATTATAAATATAATTTGCAAGTAAATATTAATAGTTACTGATAAACATTGTGATAGAGTTTATATCGATATAAGATAATATTATAATATATTCATTATTTGCGGTTTTTAGTTCAGTGCACTTACCTATCCCCTATCTCTTAACTCCATCTTGACTCAACTCCATTGGAGGAGCTCTCGGATAGAAAGGCCGTATGATCACGCATAACCGTAAGAATTATCTTAAATAATAAGATAGATCCAATGGGGGCATATATACTTTCATTGATAGTGCCCCTTAATTACGACAAATAGAGAAATGAGAAACACTCCTATTACAAGGATAAGAAAGAACTTATTTTGGGGAGCCCACACTATGCTAGAGCTTAGTTAAGCTATTTCACTCACTATGCCTGAATTGTCCTTCTCCAGTTGACTCATTAATAAAGAGAACCGGGCTTTTCTTTGAGGAAAAT
Source organism: Pseudotsuga menziesii (assembly GCA_001517045.1). Classification (NCBI taxonomy): domain Eukaryota; kingdom Viridiplantae; phylum Streptophyta; class Pinopsida; order Pinales; family Pinaceae; genus Pseudotsuga; species Pseudotsuga menziesii. The sequence goes on along the minus strand of LPNX010626355.1, from coordinate 39,420 downwards.
TTTTGGACACTTTGCCTTATTTCCAAGATGGTAGTTAGTTTGTTGAATGACTATACATGATATTCTTTATCATGAAATACTAAATATATAGGTATATATCCATCATCCATACCTATTTAGAAGAATTGAACCTTGTCTTCTCTCTTGCTTTTATGTGATTATGCTACAAAATACATAAGTCATTCAAACAACAATCAATCAATTACAAATATAGATAAGAACTAGTATTATTTTTTCCAAGTAAAATATCTTGGAAAAAACCCTCTAACAGTTCTCTTCATTCTAAGGATGGTAGCAAGTCAAATAAATATACATGTTATTCTTAATATGTTAATGGAGCATTGAATATATAGGTACATATCCACGAGTAACACACTTCATTTAGAAGAATGTAAATAACAATCTCAAAAGGACAATATTAAGGTTGCTCTAGAACCTTTGTTTCAAATCTACCCATACACAATGAGATCCACCTTTATTGAGGACTATTAATTTTACAATTTTAACAACCTTGTCTTCTCTCTTACTTTTATGCGTTTCTACTACATAATATATGAATCAATAGAACAACATTCAATGAATTATAAATACAACTTGCAAGTAAACACTAATAGTTATTGATAAACATGATAACAAAGTTTATATAGGTATGAACTACTATTATTTTTTTTATTTAACATATCATGAGGAAAACTCTAGCCACTTTCTCTCATTCTAAGAATGGTAGCAAGTCAAATGACTATATATGATATTTATGACCTTTTAAAATAATATTTGATATATAAGTACATATCCACCATTAACATACATTAAAAAAAATCAAAATATTTATCTTACAAAACTAACATTGAAGTTAGTCTAAACTTTATGTACTTTTTTTACATAATACTTAAATCATCACAGTAAAAATATATCAACTAACATGGTTCAAATTAATATTAACCAAATTAATATAAAAATAGGTTTGTTAATTTAATATGTTACTTGTTGAAACTGAATTATAATAAAGATTAATATAATAATAGACTTGTTAGTTTAATATGTTACTTGTTGAAATTGAATTATAATTATAGGCTTGTTGGTTCAACATGTTACTTATCGTAGTTAAATTTAAATATAAAAACAAGTGGAATAAGCAACAAAGTTGCTTAGTACCTGCCTCCTAAGAAGAGATTGGAAATATATAGCAATAGGATAATTTTGCTATAAAAATATATGATAAAACAAATATAATTACAATTTGAAAGAAATTAAAAAAAAAATGAATTAAAAAATGTCCATTTAAATACGATATAGGTTATTGCAATGTAGCATAAAACAAGCATATTCAAGCTTCCTTACATACTTCTAGTAATATTCTTGACTTATGTTATAAAAATATGCAAGTTTCTTTATAGACTAGCATAAATAGGAAATGAGAAATAATAGCTTATAAGACTATAAATTAATATCATTGTTGTGAGAATAGTTTATCCTACCCATTGGTACCTCCTTTCTCCTCTAACATATTATAATTTAAAAGAAAATTATAAAACTTGTAATTCAACACTTGATGTTCCACATCAATCCATTACATAAGGATAGTGGAATTTAAAGTAACGTTTTCAATGATTAAGATGCTAGTTTCTAAGCATT
>LPNX010626355.1:0-25247 GCA_001517045.1 Pseudotsuga menziesii | reverse complement strand
TAATTTTATGAAAATACAACTTAATATCTTATTTAACACACTTCAACAACCATATTCAATATTAATTTTCAAACCTGTAGAATGAACGTATTCATATTTTACTCAAGATCAATATACATTAACAATATCACAATTCATCATTTTAATGATCAAATGGGATCTATCGTTTATTGGAATCCATGTTACAACTATACCTTAAAAATGTGAAAGAAGCTATCGTCTGAGCATTGATATCAGATTGACAACTTGGAGTAAATCTAATGTGAACAGGTTGTTAATATTTCAAGGAGATCTTCCCAAATACTATGGGAAGTCCCCTGGATCGTAGGGTTTAGTGATCAATAACAGTACATCGTTTCTATCTCTTATCTATAGTTAAGTGCCTGTGAATTAATGTCGAGTTAAATGTTGGATCGGGAATCCATACTTAACACAACTACAGTCTTAGGCCAGAATCGCATAAAATCATTCAAGCTTTATATAAATCTCAACAAGAACATGATGGTAAAATAACCCATTCAAGAAAATTCTTACAATTCGTTGATAGAGTTCTCGGCGAATTTGCTAGCATTAATAATAATGCGAACAACAAAAAAATTATATATAGGCACCAAAAAATATTAAAAATAAAAGGGAACAACTTTGTTGTTACCTGTATCAGCGAATTCGAGAGGAAGAGCCACCCGTCGGTTAAGTGTCGGCACCAATGCGGAGATAGAGACACGATACTTAGCTCTTCGAGCAACAAATTATTTACAGAGAAAAAGCACAGTAAGCCACGCAGAGCTCTGGAAGGATGGTTATGGTAGCCATGACACTCGGCTCTTCGACCATGAAATTATTTACCTTGTCGAGAAAACAAACAGAGAATACCCACAGTAAGCCACGCAAAGCTCTGGCAGGCTGGTAATGGAAGCCACGACACTCAACTCTTCAACCATGAAATTCTTTACCTTGTAGAGAAAATAGGCAGAAAAAAAAATCACAGTAAGCCATTCAGAGCTCTAGCAGGCTGGTAATGGCAGCCACGACACTCGGCTCTTCGACAAGGAAATTCTTGACCTTGTCCACAAAAAAGACATAGTAAAACCACAGTAAGCCATGCAGATCTTTGACAGGCTGGTAATGGTAGACACGACACTCGAATCTTCTACCTCTAAATTCTTAACCTTGTGGACAAAACAAACAGAGAAAAAACCATAGTAAGCCATGCAAAGCTCTGACAAGTAGCTAATGGAAGCGACAACACTCGGCTCTCTGACCATGAAATTCTTAGCCTTGTTAAAAAAACAGAGAGAGGAAAACCATAGTAAGCCACACAGAGCTTTGACAGGTAAATACAAATACCTCCACTACTAATTTCCGATTTTTAGGAAGAGCATTAAGTATTTAGGGTTTGGTCGCTTGCGAGGAGAGTAAAATCCTACACATGGCTTTGGCCTGATAACTTTAATGTTTCCTGGGTACACCTGTCCACACATTCCGAGGCGACAAGACTTGGACGATGTGGTGATTCCATGTGGTGCTATTCCTTAATGTTAAGGAAGCAACATTAAATGAAATCCAGGAGATTGAAAGCCTCCACATAACTACGTCACAATAACTGTAATACTAGCTATGTACAACTATCTACACATTCCGAAGCGACAAGACTTGGACGTTGTCGTGAGTCCATGTGGTGTTTTCCCTTACTGTTAAGGAAGTTAAAATATGTTGAAATTAATGGGGTGTTATCCATGTGGTGCTATTCCATGTGGCACAAAATTGGCTCTTTGACCATGATGTGGTACTATTCCATGTGGCGCACACTCGGCTCTTCAACCATGAAATTATTTACCTTGTCGAGAAAACAGACAGAGAAAAGCCACAGTAAGCCACGTAGAGATTTGGCAAGTCGGTAATGGCAGCCATGACACTCGGCTCTTCGACCAGGAAATTATTAACCTTGTCGACAAAACAGACAGAGTAAAACCACAGTAAGCCACACAAAGCTTTGACAGGCTGGTAATGGTAGCCATGACACTCGGCTCTTTGACCTCTAAATTCTTAAAACTATGGACAAAACAGAGAAAGAAAAACCCATAGTAAGCCACACAGAGAATTGATAGGCTTCTAATGGCAGTGATGACACTCCGCTCTCCGACCATGATTTCTTAACCTTGTTGACAAAAGAGACAGAGGAAAACCACAGTAAGCCCCACATAGGTTTGACAGGTTGGTAATGGCAGCTACGACACTTGGCTCTCTGACCATGAAATTTCTAACCTTGTTGACAAAACAAACATAGAGAAACCACAGTAAGCCACGCAGAGGTTTGATAGGTTGATACAAATACCTCCACGACCGATTTCCTAGTTATAGGAAGAGAATTAACTATTTAGGGTTTGGTCGCCAATGAGGAGAGTAAAAGTCTGCACATGGCTTCGACCTCATAAATTTAATGTTGCATGTGTACACTTGTCCACACATTCCGAGGCAACAAGACTTGGACGCTATGGTGATTCGATGTGGCGCTATTCCATGTTAAGGAGGTTAATATGTATTACATAATATGTATTAATGTTGAATCATTAATGAATTAGTATAAAGAAATATATTCCTTAGTGGCTATTTTAATTACATTTGCACCATATGAAGTTGCCATTGTGGTCATAATTTATCTATGGTTTATGTGATCCAAGATTGATGTAAGGAAATTAGTGAATATGGATTTCACATATTTATAGTTTGGGATCTAGATAGCTTGACCAACATGAGAACTTGTAATGTGCAATTTCAAATTAACCTTAGATCATAAATGCATTATATTGAAGAATTTTTTTCCCATAAATCTATGTTATTATAGTGAATGTTGGATGCATTAAGATATGTGTTTTTGAAATAAATATTAGGAATTTCAATTTTCCATATGTACACCTGAAGACCTCCATTTGTTTTAAATGAAGAGTTATAGTACTATACATTAGATATGCTATAATGGAAAAACTTAAGTAAGGACTTTTCAAAGTGCATTTTTTAATGGTTCCCATGGGCCTTAGTGGTGTACGAGTATGGTTGTTATTGAAAAGGCCAAGCATCATATTATACCTTGATCTCAAATATTGTAGCAACTTTGGCAGGCGTTTTGTTAAAACTTAACCCATAGTCACACCACCTTAAAGCTTAAGTTAGAATTTTAGTAATTATGTTAGAATTGAGATATCTTTAAAGTTTTGTTAGTTTTAGTGTCACTTGGAGTAGTTAAAACAAAAAATGTTTGCAAAATTTGGGTAAATTGAGGGGTTGTTACATGTTAATGTAACAAAACAGTAGTCTAAAACAATAGATGTATAAGACCATATATATATATATATATATATATATATATATAGTCTTATATAGTCTTATACGTTATTAAGAAAGAAAACATGAAGATCATGACCTTTACATCGAATAAAAATAAATGTCTCACAAACCTTTCTTCCTTCAATAATTTGATCATTAGTAACATAAATCTCCCAATTGATCGTTCTATTTGTCATTGCACAAAACTATTTGACTAAAGAATATATGAACATTTCTTTAATGTATTGTTAGTTTTAGTGTCACTTGGAGTAGTAAAAAAAAATTAGAAGTTAGCAAAAGTTGGGTAATTGAAGGGGTTGTTGCATGTTAATGTATATGACCTTTAGTAATTGGAATATATCTATTGTATATTAGAAAATGCATTTTGAATATTTTTTCCTTGTTTCATACATTGTACTTAAATAAAGAAAAAATTGTATTATGTCACTACATACCAAAGATTTGGTATTTATTTTTAGTGTTTTAATAGATTACAATTTTAATACATACCAAATATTGAGTAATTAGATTTAAAATTTTAATAGATAAAAAAAATCTATTAATTTTATGGCTCCTCTACATTACAATATATTTATATTTAGTATTTTAATAGAATATAACTTTTTTTTTAAATATAAAATTATATATTCATTTATATAACATTATATAAATGAATATATAATTTGTTTTTATTATATAATTCTTGTAATCCACAAACACTAAGTTAATCTAAGTAATTATATTACTATCATCATAATATATTATTATATTTTCATGCTTTCAACATAATATAACTTGTTGGCGAAAACCCACCAACAAAGCGTCGTCGACAGGGGTTCTCACTTTGTCAACGCCCAACCAGTGCGATCTCGCTGAGCACCGGCTCAGACAAGTTTTACCCTGCCCAACAACATCCGTAGAGCGGACTAAGTCTCACCCGAGATGTTCAAGGGAGAGTTGTTAGAACCAAGTTTCCAGTAGTAGGAAGGGAAGCTATGGCATCTGTGACTTCGACGGCATAACTATCATATTACAGAGCTAAGACAGTTATCACAATTCATCTTTACAACTACATATCTAACAGATCACATCATTCATTTATCGCAGCAGTGTTATCACAACAGTATCATTCATAAAACAACTTCAATAAGATTCATCGTCACTCATTAGAATTGTTTTAGATCACATCATCAGTTTATTACAACAACATCAGTAAATCATAAACAGATTCAATACACTTCTCATTGACATCGTAGCAAAGAAATTAGGAAAACAAAAGACAATATTTAGGCAACAACCGTCATGTCATATTAATTATGTGCAATAGATCCAAAATAGATAATTATTCTCCACGGCAAGAGACCGATTACATCCCAAAATTCAGTACCCGACACAGACAGAATGCATATTGTCCAAAACAGAAGACTCAACAAGACCATAGATAGATCGCAAAAGATTGGACTTGTATCACATTGATCATGACTATTCTCCTTATTATTGTTGTGTCATTGTTGTGTCCTTACAATTACAAAACTAGCTCTATATATAGGCTTGCACCTTTACATCAAAGGCCCACTTCTAACTAAATTCTAACCACTAATGATCTATGTCCACAAAACGTGGTCAATTAACACATTAAATATTCAAAAACGGTTATCTTTCCACCCATCGCGCTGATCTGGCCTTGTGACATGCTGCATGAGCTTGCGTAGATACCAAAATGCTACAAATCACTTACCCAAAACCCCTGCCAATAGGCCCCCAACATAGTCTTGTGGCTCGTCCTCGAGCTACGTTAGGTTGACAGGGTATATGTTGATGTCTTGTCCTTGAAATATTCAAACTGCTACGAGATCTCTTGAACCTGGAGTTGGACTCTTTCAGCCGTGCTTTGAAAGTTGAGCAAAGTCTACTGCACAGGGTGCACTTCCCCAGCCTTGCTATCAACCATCTTCCGACTTTCTTGCACCTCCTGTAGTGTTGCAACTGCTTTGACAGCTAGCTGCCCACTAACTTCTTGAAACTCATCCAACTCGGCACAACACTTTTGTTGGCGCTCTTGGGCGTGAGCAGCTCTCTATTGTAGCTCCTTCAACTCCTCAACCACGTGATATGCACCATGAGAGGCAATTATCGTAGTGACATCTTTAGTGTCGTCAACTGTTCTTTAGCTTCTTGCACCTACATTGTCAACTGGTCAAGCTGTTCGTCTTGGACAACACTTTGCCAAAACTGCATCATCGCCTCCATGATTTCCTTTGCTTCTTGCTCCATTGTTTCAAACTTGGTAGCTATCTCATCGATAGTAGCCTTCCGTTTGACAACCTACTCCGACGACATCTCTGGATGGACCACGGAATTGAGTAGAAGGTTGATATCTTAGAGTTGAGCAATAACTTCCCCAAGTTGCTTGGCCTTAGCGATTGTAGTAAGCTCAGCCATGTTCTCAAACATATGTTGACAAGCCTCATCAATAGCTTGCTCGACCTCACCACAACTTGCACATAAATGCACCTTCTCAATGATGAGACAGTCTTGTGCCTTCTTAAGCTCGATGATTTCCTCGGCATCCTTGCGCTGCAGCTCTGCCTATGCTGCTTTTAATGCCTCAATATCCCATTCCTTCTCCTTCTCCAGCTACACCCTGACCTGATGCAGCTCCTCATTTTATTTCTGCAGCTTCTCAGCTTCACTCTGCGACTACACATATCCATTAATAAGCTCCTTTTGTCTATCCACCAATTCCTGGGAGGAAACATGCCGCAGCTCCACCAGAGCTTGAGCAGGTAACTTGTTAATATCCAAGGAAATGCTCTAGAGTTGTCACAGTAATAGGTTCACTACTTCACTACCTGCGCCAATCGCAGTCGAGGGAACTTGAACATTCTTAGCCTGTGGCTCGGTGCTGATCGACAAGAATTCCCGCATAACATTTCCATCGGGTGTCTTCCTTGAAAAAACATCATAAATAGAATTCAACTTATCTCTTACCGCAACAAACTCTTTGTGGTTGGACTCTTGTATCTCTTGCGTTGTGGCCTCAAAGGAGTCAGTGACTACTTTGATGAGCCACTGCAGTTGGTCCTCCATCCCTTACCGGGTACCACTGCCCACGTCGTATTCTTGGCACCATTTGGTTCAAGTTTCCTCCCACATGCACTGTGCTTCAGCCACAGGTTCTATCAATGATTCAATGTTAGAGTCATGAACACTCAACTCCTTCGGGACAGGCTCATCTAGGGCATTAGGTGGCAGCTCCTTAGAGAGTTCCTCCTGACTCACAGGGTTGCGCCATTCAGCCGGCCACTCCTGAATGATAGCATCTAATTCTTCATCAGTAACTTTGTAGGCCAGAGGTAGCCACTACTTGTCGGGGTCCCACCGTTCCTGGATATAAATGGAACGAGTCCTGATTGCAAACTGAATGAGTCGCTGATACTTGGCTATTGCATATTGGGATAAGCAGGGAACTTTGATAGTTTCGGCTTGCAACACTTCCCAATAGACCCAAAAATGGATCGCACATTCCACCTGTCGACTGGGCTCCTCAACCCACCACAAATTCTGATATCGTGCGTTGTGGCATACCTTCACCGCATCAACTGCCATCGGTTGATAATCTTCAGGTTCCATCCATGCAACCAGTGCAATGAGAATTAACAACCAACTCTAGGAAAATGGCTGCCCGAACTTAGTAGCGAGAGAATCGTCAAGCAACTGGTTGAGCAGAAATAATGACCAGTTCATTTGCATGCCCTCTGTGCATTTTTGTGAACATGCGACCATGCCTGAGTTGCACTGGACCGGTCGATTCCTTCGAACAATCTTGCTTGCCAAAATACGCACCCCGATACACACTACCTGTGAATAAACGTTGTCGATACGATAGGCGCAACCATCACGCTGCAAGCCAAATCTTCTTGGAAATCTTCTTGTCAGTATCCTGCCTGCGGATATACTGCGTGAGATCTTCCTCTACCTTTGGTAAGCCCGTAATGCTCACAATTAAGTCGACCGTGACTGAAATAGGCTCATTCAACCAGAACATCCCACCATGAAAGCAAGCCAAGAGTTGTTTAATGCATGCATGGTCTTTGTTCAGTCACCCATTCTGTGTAGTCCCCTCTCCTCACACTCTAGCCAAAGTGTTTGGTTTGTTTCTTCAGTGGCAGCATGGAACTCGGCTTCTGAGCATGCCACTTTCTTTTGGGGATCGACGAAGAGCCTACCGGCATGCTCATGACTTCTTCCTCAATGATTGTGGGTCGAATGGGGGATTCCTGCTCACTGGAAATCTCAATTGCGTCGGGGTCACTCAGCATGACACACTCCCCAAACCTTTCTATGCACCCGATGATTCTTCACCTATACTCTGCAACTCACACTCAATACTGTTCAACTATGCTCAGCTCCACCCTCTGCTCACTCGACTGAATTGCTCTAAACAATTCCTTTCTCCAACATTTCGTGCACTTTTTATAGCCACTTCCCAATTCGAAATCATCATTGCCAAATCCACCATATCCATCATGACCAAATCTAGCATTAATGACACCAAATACGCTGGCAATATCACCCTTCAACTGGTCGAACTGACCATGAAAGCGCGTCGCTTCAACAAGCATTGCCAGCTAAATATTTTAACTACCTGCATTTATTTCTGATTTGACCAACCCACAACCCTGCAATTTTTGCATGTGGTCTTCCTTCCGTTGCTACTAACTTTATCCTTGCGCAACCTCTTCCCCTAGGCTCTCCTTGCTTCTATCTAACAAAATCTCTTTTTTTTTTTCCACAACGCCTCAAGTGGTGCGCAGTTCTGACCCCATCCTATAGGGATTTAAACGACTCCCATTGACGAGCGTCGATAGTACCGCACCATCTAATTGTTGTAACTGAACCACACCTCCAGAAGTATTGTAATGAACAAGATACGAACCTAACCAGTGCATATGTAACTTACCTGGATGCTTCATGAACCTACTATCGTATAACAGCACCAAATCTCCTTCCACAAACTATTTAGGATTAATGTAACGATCGTGCCATGCCTTCTGTCGATCCTTTACAAAACACTAGTGGAAGCTTGCAATAAAATGGTCCTCTTCAAGATAGATCAATTGTGTAATGTGCTCTTCTAATGCTTCTACATCATCCATGTCGGTCATTGCAACGATGCACAAACGCACTACTGGAATTTTCAAGTCCTAGTCATCATGATTATTATTACATACCTTTGTCAACGCTATTTCCAAAATATTGTTGAACGCTTCAACAGTCCCATTCTCTTGCAGATGGTATGGTGTGTTTTTCTTATGTTGCATCTACAACTCCTCTGTTAGCACTCTCGCAGTTTGGTTGATAAAATGACTACCCTAGTCACTCATCAATATCCCGGGACACCCAAACCATGTCACAATATTCTCAAATATGAACTTCGCTGCTGTCGCAACGGTACAATCCACAACTGGTGTGGCCTCTACCCACTTGGTCATATATTCAGTTGCGGTAATGATGTATCACGCACTAGTCCTCTTCCCTGGTGGATCAATGTGACCCATGAAATCCACATCCCATTTATCAAAAGGTTGTAGAGTTACCTGTGGCACAAGCAGCATCTCGTCTCGCCACGATAGTTTACAATTGCGATGGTAGACGTCACAACTCCACGCATAGTCTACAGCATCATTATGCAACGTAGGCCACCATAGCCCGACGCACAACACCTTCCATGCAGTAGCCCTTCCTCCATAGTGACCTCCTGCGATTCTTGCATGTGCTTCTTCTAGAATGGGTCCCTTCTCATGCTGTAGGATACACCGTCACAAGATTTCATCTAGTCCAATATTGTATAACTTCCCAACAATCAGCTATAAATCTGAAGCTGGTACTACCAAGTGATTCTTCTGACTGGTGGACAGGTTCTCAGGGGCAACACCAATGGCCAAGAACTGAATGATTGGGGCATAATGATCATTTGCGATGTCGACAAGGAACAGTTGTGCATCTAGAAATCCGTCATCAATATTGGTCGGTTCTTCTCCGATCTCAATGCGAGACAAGTGATCAGGACCAACATTCAATAGTCCTGGTTTCACAACTATTTCAAATTCAAATTCCTGAAAAAGTAGCAGCCACTGACAGATATTATTTCCCCCCAACACGGGATTATTGAACAAATCTTGCAAGGTGGAATGGTTAGTGAACATATTGAAGTGACCACCTAACAAATAGTGCCTAAAATTTTGCAAGGCATAAACCATCGCCAAGCCTTCTCTTTCGGTCATTGTGTAATTTCGTTCAGCAAACGACAACTTCCTACTAGCATATGCGATCAGGTGATCCAAGTCGCCCTCACCTGGTTGCATAAGCACAACCCCTAGTGGAATAGAAGAAGCATCGAAATGAACATGGAACTCCTTATTCCAATCAAGGAATACCAGTATGGCTGCAGAGGCCATATTGGCCTTCAGTGTGTCAAAACTTCCTTGACATTCCTAACTCCACTCAAATGTAGCATCCTTCTTTAATAGCTTCTCCATAGGGGCAGTAATCATAGCATATCCTTTGATGAACTTGTGATAGTACCCCGTGTGCCCCAGCCTCGCCCAAAGCATCTTCACATTTCTTGGTGGCAGAAAACTAAGAATTAGCATGATCTTTGCTGGATCAACCAACAGACCTTCCTTACATACTATGTGTCCGAGTAGCATTCCAAACAGCGCACAAAAAATGCACTTCTTAGAATTTAATGCAATCTGATGATGGCGACACTTTTATAGCATCAATCGCAAGTTGTTAAGATGGTCCCTAATTATCCCATAGACTGTCCAATCATCCATATATACTTGCAGGAACTTTTGAATAAAGTCTTTAAACACAACGAAAACTACCTGAGAAAATATTACAGGCACATTCTTCAACCCATAGAGCATGACTGTATATTGAAAACAACCATATTCAATGACAAACGTGGTCTTATGGCGATCCTCCTTTGCAATCCAGATCTGGTGGTACCTCGAAAATACATCTGTGAAGGAATACATCTCTTGACCGCCTACTCCTTCAAGGACCTCATCTGTAAATGGAGTCAGGAATGGATCATGCATGTAGGCATCATTCAACTTTCTTAGGTCGACACAAATGTGGAATTCACTAGTCTTTTTATGCTAGACCACCATAGGGCTTATCCACTCTGATTCTTCGACGTGATTGATGATCCCAACATCCAGCATTCAATCAATATCAGCCTTTACATGGTCCTTGTATCATGGGTTCAGTCAATACAGCCTCTGTCACATAGGTTTTGCATCGGGTTTCAATGGGATTTTCATCTCCCCCAAGTCCCCCAATATCCCCTTCATTTCTGAGAACTGCGTTGGAAAAATGTCCTGGAATTCATGTAGAAGTTCCCTAATTTTGGCCATTGTTTCGTCATCCCAATAGTCCCCAATATTAGCAAATTTTGGGTTCTCTTTCAACCTAATGTTGACTTTCCTGATCTTCAGTGGCTGACTCATCGAATCCTTCGGTATGTCAAGCGCTGCGACATCGTGGCTTCCTTCTGAATTTGGAATGTTAACATTCAGCAACTCATCATCATCTTCAGGTTCCCCAGATAGATTGTAACATTTCATCATGGATTGCATCAAGCAGTGCACATGTGGATCAACAGGGTATGCGATAGGGTCAACCTTGAGCACTACATCGCAAATGATTTGTAATGCATTATGTACCTCTAGGTTGGCATCCTGGAAACCAACCATCTACGCAAATCAAATAGACAACTCCTCGCAATTGGTTATAGTTCTATGTAATTCTGCCACTACATACCTAGATCTCGGCATCTCGTCCAGAGTATGAAAAAAAGCATGGACCCACTCATCTTTACGTCATGATGCCCATAAGGCCTGACATTCCATCAAATGACTAGTGGGGTCATTCCATCCATCATATCTCCCAACATGATAGACCTCTGAATTGCCGAAGCGCACCATCATCAATCTCTGACACTATGACTAGTCATGGATCATCTACTTGTGCGTCTCCCACCATTAGGCTAGGGTAGCCTCTAGTGCTACATCTAGGGCCAATACCCTTTTTGGTTCAAACACTTTCTCTTCAAATTCTTGAAGGAATTTTGATACTGCTGGAATCCCTTCATAAATTGGAAACTCGACAGTCTCAGTTGCTACCCAATGAAGAGACTGTGTGATCAAACCACATTTCCTGAAAGACACCTCATGCAGCCTATTCTGCCAATTTTCCAAAGCATCATCAGAATCAGAGGATGTAGAACTCTCACTATGCCATCCAAGTTCACCATCGATGGTAGGGTGGATATAGTCTTCAGAGATATTATAGGCATGATCCCAACTTCTACTGGCTCCATCCCTCACAAGTTCAATGTACTAGCATCCTTCCTGAGGGTCCATGGGAGCAATGACCCTGACATCCTGGTTCTCAAACGTCATAACACATTTTTTGAAATTGATAAATTCCATGCTATCATTATCCCACCCAATCCCTAGCAGTGTAGGATAGGAACCTCCATATTCAACCACTTCTATCACATCAAAATCAACATGCGTTTTCATACCTTCAATATTGACAACCAAGTTCGAGACACGACCAATGGGATAAACCTTTTCCTGATTTGCTAGTCACAGCTGCACCGAAAACCACCCCAATGTCGGCTTCCCCATCAGCTGCCAAGTTTGCTTGGTCAGAATGTTTACATCTGATCCGAGATCTAGAATAACTGAGTCAACCTCATAATCTTCGATCTGGATGTTCATCCTCATCTCCTTTCTTGTATTCTTCTTTTGCAGGGAGTTCACCGCAGAATCCTTCCATGTCTTATCCTGGTGGTACAACAACTTCTCAATCTCGACAAGGGATTCGAGATCCCTTGCCAACGACAGAAAACTCTCAAAGAACTGTTGCAAGGTACCATGCTTCCACAATGGTCTTGCCTCTACAGATGGATCAAAAGAAGATGACATTGCGATAATAGGTAACTTACCTAGATTTCTCCTGATTGCATGCTTGGCCTCGAAGAAGGTGTCTTTCTCCATCGCAATATCAAATGCTACCTTTTTCTTTCCAGTGAATTGAACTTGCTGACACACTCCATATTATCCATTTGTTGCACTAGTGTGAGTAACAACACCAACGTTGACATCCTTCCTTCGTGGTTCGGCTTAAATTGGGGCAACCCTCAATCCTTGATTCATATTCTGGGCCTAATTCAATGGTGGGTTTTGATTTAGTAGCAGGTTCGTCAGTTGATTTTGAGTCTGTGGTGGGATCTGCGGTGGGATATGATTCTACATTGTCGGTTGGTTTTGCACTTGGAACATTGGTTGGTTCAGAGTCTGTGCATTCTGTAACTGAGGAATGTTTCTAGCCTGCCACTTTGCAATCAACTGAGGGAAATTTTCAACATTATGGTCCCTGTCCACATAGTATGTACACTATGCATGAGGAAACTCCCTCTAGTAGTGCCCGAATACTCCACAGGTATAACACTGGATTGATTCTCGACATCATCCTCCTCCTCGTCCCCTAAATCCTCCGTGGAATCCTCCTCGGACTCCTCCTTGCTGAAACTGAGGCTGGGCCAACTCTTGCTGCAGGGGGTTTGGTTGCTGCTGGACATAGTGTGCAGCATGAACATATTGTGGCTGAGGTTCAATGAGCAACCCCTGATTATACTGTGGTTTTGGCGCATACTGTGGTTGTGCTACGAGTTGTGGTTGAGGTGAAAACTGTGGCTATGATGTAAACTGTTGCTGGGGTTGCTACGGGATAAACTGCATCTAGGGCAGAGGTGTATACTGCACCTGTGCTTATGGCTATGCCATATATGGTTGTGCTTGCATTTCCCAAGGGTCCTCACCTTTCACAAAGTATGAATCATATGTCCTTTCTCTTAACACTCTATTTGCAACAGTCGATTTATGGGCCTGACAGAGTTCGAGGAGGGTTCCATTCATTTGAACATTATGTGAACACCCTTCAGGTTATTAGAGGCACATTTTCCATGATTTAAGATTGTGAGATAATGAAGAGAGGTCAATCTACGGTGGTAGACTCTTCTGGAGGCGAAGGCTTGCGACATCATGGATGATAGAGATAAGCATCATAGCCCAACGATCCAGGATCACAAGGAAGAAGAGCGATGATAGATCATGGTTTTGGCCCAAGACACAGGAGAACGGTCAAAGTTTGGCTTTCACAGAGTATGGTAAAGCGGGAAAACAATGAAAGGCTGAGATCAAGGCAAAGCTCGATCAACGGCCCGAAACAGTTTCACTGAGTAAACATGCCTGATGGAAGGAGTTTTCCCATATAGCGAAATAGTTAAAGGTCGGAATCATCTGACGGTGGAAATGAGATTAGGAGCAGATCTACGGTCCCAGCCGATTTCGCAAACCATACTTGTGTGGATAAAAATCGTTATTTCAATTTTTGAAAAGTGGTACCGACTGCGAATATCAATGGTCACGACAAAGAAGGGAATAGATCTACGGTTGAGGTTCTTTTGACAATCCGAACTAGCATGGACAACGTCATGGTCCCGATTCACAAAGAGGTGGTAGGACCCACTCGGATCGACAGTTGCATGGAGAGGTCGATCCCGATCAACGGGTAAGAACACGCCATGATCTAAAGCTGTCCGTTGTATCAAGAAAGGAGAAATTGGTGGCAGAAGTAAAGAAATGTGGATGATGGATGTGAAAGGTTCCCCCAAATCGGACGGCCGAGGAGGCCTCAAGGCTACAGGTATCACATTTAGTGTAGATATGACAGGGGAGGGGACATTCATATGCGTAATTTGCCTCCCAGTAGATTGGCCGATTCCCTGACACCATATGTAGCATGTGTAGAGGTGAAAACATCCCTATGGCAGAGTCATTGCATGAAGACAGGCGTCTTCTATGCGATTTGGCCTGTGGAAGTAAGGAAAGTAATCGGTGAATATGCTACTCACACGGGGCAAGGCCAGCACGAAGGAGGGGACCATTTCGTTTCCTACATCACAAAAGTGAGGAAGCATGGGAGCATCCATTTCATGAGCTTTGTGGCATGGATCAACTATATAAGGTGGCATCCGAAAATAATTCCCGTAGCAAACGGTAAGGCGCTGCAGCCGATGAAGCGATGTGACTAGATCCCCAGCAGGTAAAGGATCACTTTTCTCGCACCCTCACACATGTTGATACCAAAAACACTCGATGACAAAATGTGCGGGAATGCTGACCAGTCATTGCAAAGGTTGGTCTCGAAACCTTATACATAGTGCCTTTGAAACGTCGAGGATGAGCTAACATATTTCCAGAGCCCAAGTTTCCATTTTGTCGCGAGTCCATAGAAATTCAAAGGGTTTGGTGATGGAAATATGGTTCAAAAATATTGTCCATCTGGGTGTGCTGATGATTGGTGAGAAAATTTCCACACTCACCCATCACCTTGGTGTTCCCTGCCAAAGATGAAACCAGTCATCGAGGCCCAGGCATGAAGAATTTTGAGAGATACACCCCCCTTCAGATACTCGCACCTCCAGTGACTCATTGCCTGGACACTTGCTTCCCATTGGTGTTTTTTTCAAGGACCTCTGATACCATCGCTGACCCCAAAGCCTCCATAGAAGGAGACAGTCCCAGAATGCTCTATGTAGGAGCATTTTTTTGGATGGGAGCATCAGGGTCTAATACCTGCATAGCCCGGTTTGTGAATTCCACTTGACAAGGGTGATGGGGCTGGTGGAGGAATGTGACACCTTATTCCCTATGGGAGAGCCCACCTCATTGGGGGTGAGGAGTACAAGAAGGAAAAGCCACCGAAAAGGATTTCCTCGGCTAGGAGCAATGCGGCCCTTCTTCCAGACCCCACGTCCAATAGTGTTACCCGGAGAAGAAGAAGGTGGTGGATGAGGTTGAGCAAGGGAAAGTTGCTTACTACCGTGCCAGTGTGTGCCCATGCAGAAAGCTGCATTTGAACAAAGTGAACACACACACTTCAGACAGAAAAAGGCTATTATGCTGACTCATCAGGCCGACTAAAAGGTCCAAAACCCAGTAGATGGTGAATCACCTAAGAGTAAGTGGAAGGGCGTCATACTTAGAATCCATAACAATAGCCGAGCACTGAGCACGTCAAGCTGTCACTCAGGTG
The DNA here is from genome assembly GCA_001517045.1 of Pseudotsuga menziesii. Classification (NCBI taxonomy): domain Eukaryota; kingdom Viridiplantae; phylum Streptophyta; class Pinopsida; order Pinales; family Pinaceae; genus Pseudotsuga; species Pseudotsuga menziesii. The sequence goes on along the minus strand of LPNX010626355.1, from coordinate 9,743 downwards.
TTACCATGCACTATAGCTCCATAATGTTTACCCATATTTGTAAATCGTGGCAATAGTTCCACTCTCTAGACTATTAACGCATGATTGTGACTGGAAACAGTTTTTAGGTTTGTTTCGGAGAGTAATCTCAGCACTGAAGTAGTATAAATGCACTCCCAATAGGGGGAGACAAGAGTTAGCTGGTGGGTTGGGAAACCTTCAAGGGATGAGGTTATCCATTGTAAATAAGACTCAATATTCATGTTATGAATAAAATTGTAGAGGAAGAATTGTTTCTCAAGACAGAGATTCCTATGTCGTTGCTTCTTTCAATATGTGCTTTCTTTATGTGATATGTTCATCATGTTTTCATTCTAGTTTGTTAATTTATTTCACGTCTGAACTGAGTGTATAACAGTTTGGAATTCATACATGTTATGCTCTGCCTGTTTTTTTAGATATTGATTAATTTTTCTTCTAAAGTTACGTAGAATTCATCTTATTGGTGCTCTGCGTGATGGGTTGTTCCCTCTCATCTACTAATCACCCGCTAAATATCTCCTGATTGTAAGATCGACGGCTACCTTGCCTCTGTTCGTAAATCCATGCCACTCTTTACCTCCTGCAAATGTTCCTTACTCAAACCTTCAACTCCATTTCCAATGGTCCCTTACCCTGATAGTCCCACCTTCATCTTACATTACCGCACTTTGTTCCATTCAGGAGTCTGGCCTCCTGACCGCTCTTGATCTAATATCCTACGTGAAGTAAACCTGGAAACAAGTGAGAGATCCCTGTGTGATTGCATAGGGCCAGAGGCGTAGTCTAAAGTGGTTATGTTGTTTCCCGGGAGAGAGTCCTTTTTTCCTCCCAACCTATGGGCATGATCCTGGTGCTAACAAACTGGCGTCGTTGCTGGGGACGAGGTTGAAGATCATCCCTTGGAAGAATGACATGGTTTTAGATCTAGTTATTGATGGTGAACAATGATCAAACATCAAGAAGGTTGAGCAATTTTCACCTGGAGACTCCACTCTTGAAGGGTTTAGACTTCAGCGACTCCACTGGTGGTATGACCTAGAACTCAAATGGTTGGAAAAAATAGGCAGGCTTTGTCGGGAAAAATGGACCCCTTGTAAGGCCTAAAAATGCATGGTGAAAGGTTAATATACTCGAGTCTACGTTTCTTCCAAGATGCCTTATCTTGTCTTGTAAGTTGTTTCTTATCCTTTCCTAGATTAATCAAAATAACCTTCTATGGTTCAATTCGTTCGGAGCAGAACTATGAAGATATTCCTATTTATCTTTCTTTATGAATCGAAAGCATTGCGTCATCTTGTACATTTGGTTTTGACCCATATTTTTCTCTCGGGGCTCACGATGTTAAAGCTCACCCCTATGAACTTCATGAAACCTCAGTCGAAAACGTATCTATTGTGCCTAACCTGGTCTCTCCGAGTTTTCAAAGCCGATACAAACCACTACAATTGCCTCCTATCCTCCATGATTTTCATGTGAAACATTACAAGTACCTCCCCAAATTTTATGGAGAATCCAAAGACTTCACTGCTGAGAAACATTGACAAGCCTTTGAACATTTCTATGACCTTTTTGAAATAGAACATGATGATGTCTACATGAGGGATTTTGCCCAGTATTTACAAGGAGATGCTAAAGAATGGTTCAAACACTTTCAACCTAAGTCCATCAATACTTGGGGAAAGTTTTCTTATGCCTTTTTAAAGTTTTGGGGTGGGAGAAGGCCACTGGATCAAATACTTTCATAATTTTATTCCCTAAAGAGACATGAGAGTGAGGCCATATCTAGTTTTAACAGAATATTTGCAATCTTTTATTATAACATGCCTAAGGAAGTCCAACCTCTTGAGAATGCCGCTAAGATATATTATGTAGCCACCTTTCCTCCTGAGCTATCCTTGCTTCTTTTGGAAAGAAAATCAGCCACCCTGCAACATATGTTTACTGATTGTTTCGAGGTTGAGGAAAACCTTGAGATGTCCAAAAATTTGTCAGGTCAGGATAGCCGTGGTGAAATAAAAGATACATTAAAATTGGTTGGGCCCTACAAGCAGAATGGGAAAGTTCTTGTTCAACTAAATCTTTCCCTTGGTATATAGAAAGGCAATCGGCCTGATATAGGAGCATATGGTTCTGTAGGCCTATTTTTTGAAGATTGCAATCCACTTAGCGCTGGATCCATAAAGGACGATTTTAAGAAGGATTTCGGTGTGCCTATGTATGATGAATATGAGGAAGAGTACCTGTAGGCTATACTTGAAGAGATGGATATAGAACCAAGGCCTCCTGATGGAGAAAATCAAGCTGTGATGAAAAGTCAGAATGTTAAAGCAGAAAAAGGTGATAAAGGTAGTGGAGGTGATAGCCTACCCTTGTGTTATTCCTCCTTCGCATTAATACGACACATGATTAAAGCCTCTAAACAAAAATAGAAGGAGGGGGAGATGGTGTAGTCCAAAAACATGTACAGAAGAGAAACTGATAAAAAGAAACAGTCATGCAATCCCTCTCTGACTACTGATACGCTAGGAATTTGTGATGAGGTGTTGAGTCATGAAGAAGGAGACAACAGCCCTCAAATAAATACATTTTTTAATATTCTTCCTTCAGGGATATCTCCCCATATAGGAAGAATATGTCTACTTGGTTCCGTTGGAGAAAAGGATGACCTCCCTCCTGAGGCACATGAAGAAAATGAAGCTCTCATTGCAAAAATTTTGAGTGAAAGATGGATGTTTCATTGAAGAAATATTATGTGGGCCCTCTTCTACAATCTTCCAAGTATCAGCCTGAAAAATCACCAGAGTACATGGAAGGGCTGGGTAAGGATGATGACTAGTCACATCTCTGCTTTAAAGATTAGTCTATTTTTCATTTCCCTCTGCCATTATCTATTTCATTTTTGTTCATTAAGCATGAAAAGAGAACAAAACTATTAGGCAAGTTTCTTGATTGGCTTCATTGGAAGTTTGATTTCACATAATCGGACTTATGCACTAAATTAGGTAGAGTAGATAGGAATGAATAAGCTTGGAAATCATCGAGCAATTCCTTCATTTCTATTTTAGTTTGCTTTCATTTTCAGTTGTAAGCATAGGTTTGCATTCAAGAGCATGGTTTGCAGGAGTGACATAAATTTGTTGAAGCAATAGCTCAGAGTAGAATGGAGGCTTCGAAGGAAAGATTGGGGACAACCCAATGGATTTGGCACTTGGTCTACGGGGGTTCTTTGCTACCTCACTAGGAGGATAGCATCCCTCATGGAGCCAGCTGTTAACACTTCGTTTGCAACAGTCGATTTATGGGCCTGACAGAGTTCGAGGAGGGTTCCATTCATTTGAACATTATGTGAACACCCTTCAGGTTATTAGAGGCACATTTTCCATGATTTAAGATTGTCAGATAATGAAGAGAGGTCAATATATGGTGGTAGACTCTTCTGGAGTTGAAGGCTTGCGGCATCATGGACGATAGAGATAAGCGTCATAGCCCAACAATCCGGGATCACAAGGAAGAAGAGCGATGATAGATCATGGTTTTGGCCCAAGACATAGGAGAACAGTCGAAGTTTGGCTTTCATAGAGTTCCTTAAAACGGGCAAACAATGAAAGGCCAAGGTCAAGGTGAAGCCCAATCAATGGCCTGAAATAGTTTCGCTGAGTAAACATGCTCGATGGAAGGATTTTTCCCAAATTGTGAAACAGTTAGAGGTCGGAAGCATCTGACAATGAATATGAGATCAGGAGCAGATCTACGGTCCCAGACAATTTCACAAAACAGACTTGTGTGGATAAAATTGTGAAAAGTGGTACCAGCTGTGAATATCAACAGTCACGACAAAGAAGGGAATAGATCTACAGTCGAGGTTCTTTTCACGATCCGAAGTAGCACAGACAACATCATGGTCCTGATTCACAAAGAGGTGGTAGGACCCACTCGGATCGACGGTTGCATGGAGAGGTCGATCCCGATCGACTGGTAAAAACACACCACGATCTAAAATTTTCTGTTGTATCAAGAAAGGAGAAATTGGCGGTAGAAGTAAAGAAACATGGATGGTGGATGTGAAAGTTTCCCCCAAATTGGAGGGCCGAGGAGGCCTCAAGGCTGCAGGTGTCACATCCAGTGTGGAGATGATAGGGGAGGGGACTTTCATACATGTAATCCACCTCCTGGTAGATTGGTCGATTCGTTGACACCATATGTAGCATGCATATAGGTGATATCATCCATGTGGCAGAGTCATATTGCATAAAGACAGGCGACTTCTGTGCATTTGGCCTATGGAAGCAAGGAAAGTAACCAGTGAATCCGCTACTCACATGGGGCAAGGCCAGCACAAAGGAAGGGACAATTCCATTTCCCACATCACAAAAGCGAATAAGCATGGGAGCATCCACTTCATGAGATTTGCATCATGCATCAACTGTACAAGATGGCGTCCAAAAATACTTCCTGCAGCAAATGATAAAGTGCTGCAATAGATGAAGCGACATGACTAGATCCCGAGTAGGTAAAGGATCACTCTGCTCACAACCTCACACATGCTGATACCAAAAACACTTGATGACAAAATGTGCAGGAATGATGACCAGTCATTTCAAAGGTCAGTCTCAAAACCTTATACATATTGCCTTTGAAACGCCGAGAATGAGCTAACATATTTCCAGAGCCCAAGTTTTTATTTCGTCGCGAGTCCATAGAAATTTGAATGGTTTGGCGATGGCGATATGGTTCGAAAATATTATTCGTCTGGGTGTGCTGATGATTGGTGAGCAAATTTCCACACTCACCCATTACCTTGGTGTTCCCTGCCAAGGATGACACCAGTCATCGGGGCCTAGACGTGAAGAATTTTGAGAGATACACCCGCCTTTAGATACCCGCACCTCTAGTGACACATGGCCTGGACACTCACTTCCTGTTGGTGTTTTTTTCAAAGACCCCTGATACCATCGCTGCCCCCAAAGCCTCCACAGAAGGAGACAGTACCAGACTGCTCTCTGTAGGAGCATTTGCTCAAATGGGAGCATTAGGGGTCTAATACCTACACAGCCTGGTTTGTGAATTCCACTTACCAAGGGTGATGGGGTTGGTGGGGGCATGTGACACCTAATTTCCTGTGGGAGAGCCCACCTCACTGGGGGTGAGGAATACAAGAAGGACAAGCCACCAAAAAGGCTTGCCTTAGCTAGGAGCAATGCAGCCCTTCTTCTAGACCCCATGCCCAATAGTGTTACCTATAGAAGAAGGAGGTGACGGATGAGGTTGAACAGGGGAAAGTTGCTAACTTCTGTGCCAGTGTGTGCCCATGCAAAAAGCCGCATTTGAACACGACCAAAACACACACTTCAGATAGAAAAAGGGTATTATGTTGACTCATAAGGCCGGCTAAAAGGTCCAAAACCTAGTAGATGGTGACTCACCTAAGAGCAAGCGGAAGGGCGTCATACTCAGAATCCATAACAGTAGCCGAGCACATCAAGCTATCACTCTGGTGTTACCACGCACTACAGCTCCATAATTTTTACCCATATTTGTAAATCATGGAAACAGTTTTTAGGTTTGTTTTGGAGAGTAATCTTAGCACTAAAGTAGTATAAATGCACTCTCGATAGGGGGAGAAAAGTGTTAGCTTGTGGGTTGGGAAACCTTCAAGGGCTGGGGCTCTTCATTGTAAATAAGACCCGATATCCATTTTATGAATAAAATTGCAGAGGAATAATTGTTTCTCAAGACAGAGATTCCTGTGTCATTGCTTCTTTCAATATGTGCTTTTTTAATGTGAAATGTTCATCCTGTTTTCATTCTAGTTTGTTAATTTCTTTCATATCTGAACTAAGTGTATAACAGTTTGGAATTCACACATGTTATACTCCACTTTTTGTTTCAGACATTCATTAAGTTTTATTCTAAAGTTACGTAGAATTCATCTTGTTGGTGCTCTGCGTGATGGGCTATATCCTCTCATCTACTAATCACCCACTGAATATCTCCTGATTGCAAGATCAATGGCTACCTTTCCTCTATTTGTAAATCCATGTCACTCTTTACCTCCTGCAAATGTTCCTTACTCGGACCTTCGACTCAATTTCCAATGGTCCCTTACCTTGATAGTCCCACCTGTATCTTACATTAGCGCACTTTGTTCCATTCAGGAGTCTGGCCTCCTGACTGCTCTTGATCGAATATCCTACATGAAGTAAACCTGGAAACAAGTGAGAGATCCCTCTCTGATTGCGCAGGGCCGAAGGCACAGTCTAAAGTGGTTCTGTTGTTTCCTGGGAGAGAGCCCTTTTTTTCGCCCAACCTATGGGCATGATCCTGACGCTAGCACTTTCCTGGAGCAAGTTGTAAGCTCAATAGTTTTTATCATCGTGTCCTAATGATCGACAGAAAGTATAGTGCAAAATCTCTACCTTGGTAACCATCTTTTACATGTAGTCCCAGTTCTCATGCTGATGCCCATAAACCTGACATATGCGGCACCATGGTACACTAGCGCAACTTAATGGGTTTGGGGCTCCTGAAAGAAAATAATTTCAAAATGTTGGACATGTATCCTTGGTGTGTCTGTCTGCATGACACCGGGTGCACCAAAGTTCATCATGATCTTCCTTCACCTTCTTGATATCTTGCAATTGGAGCATCAGATTGGCCAACTGTGATTGAATCTGGTTCATCCTGACTGCAGTTTCTACTACCGTTGATGCTTCTAATTTCATTGTGATTTCTAAATCCTCACTCTGCGTTGCAATCTTCTGTTTCATTAGAAGTTGTCTGGTATGTGTGACAAGCGCGGCGATGAACCACTCCTTGTGCTGAACATCTCTCATTTGGAAGATGGCTTGAGCAATCAACATCTTAAATCGTTGATCAAAGTCCCAAATTGTTTCATTCAGGAACTACTTTATTTATTTCAACTCGATAATGTACTGAGCCTCAAAATTCGGCTTCTTGAATTCTTAAAATATTCCCTTACGAATCTCATCCAATGTTTTCGTTGTACCTCCCTGAGGAACCAGCATGAATCTCATGTACCAATCCAGCGCACGACCCCTGGGGGTGGTTTCCAGCTAGCTTTTCTTGATATCGTCATCCACAGTCTGTCAGGTGGTCCAGATCAGCTCGCAAAAGAACCAATATTTCTTTGGGTCATCGGTACCGTTTCCATGAAATATTGGTAGCTTCATTTTGTTGCCCGCCATTATGGGCCTTCTTCTTCTGGCTGGTACTCTACTACTAGACTACTTCTAACACGTCGGGAAAGTCAAAATAGAATGCACATTTCTTCCCGGTGGTGGAGTAGTGCATGGAGCTGTGGAGACGTTACTGTTGGGGTTCGAGCCTACCGTCCTCCTAGGTGTAGCCTAGGCCTGGTTGTCCTCTTCGTCATTGAAAGGTCACTTTGTCCCATGTGGTTGTTCTTTGTGGCATCACACTTTGATCATAGTAGGACCTTCTCCTATCCTATGCCTCTTCTCTCAAAACCTTGCTCCTCCTCTTGTACAACCACTTGTTTCCTCAGCGACCTTCGCAATATCACCATAACTCATGCCCATCTACCCCTTACCTTTCCACATGTCTCCCCCCTTTCGTCGTGGTTTCTACATCCTTCGCACACCAGAGCTCCACTACTCTTGGTCCATCTTCAAAATACTTTTTCGTAGACAAGTTGTTTAATAGATAGCTCCAGAGACAACAAAAATCTACCTCATGGTTCATTGAAGAACTCCCTTTCTGCTTCACTTAATGACTTATTGGTATCAACTACAAAATCGGTAATGTAGCCCTTGAGGATACTGTCCAACCACACCTCGACAGCCCGCGATGCCTTATTGTCTATTTCTTGTAATTCTTGGATCATCTCTGGAGTCCAAGATGTCGTCTCTCCTCCTTGAAAGTTTTTCTTCTTAGAAGCGAACTTCGCCAGCCATTCATACAAGATGACATGAAACTCACAGAAGAACCATTCGTGAGGGCCATCATGAATGTATCTATCCAACCAATTTCTCGTCGATAGCTTCGGATTCTGATTTTCTATTTCAGCAAACTCTCACAGTTTTAAACCAAACCACTCCTCAATCTCCGATCGAGCCGGATGCCAAAACATATCCTCTTTTCAATCGCAACTTGGTCCCAGCAATGGAACCATTTGATTTTGAAAACCCACCAACAAATCCTCATTGACAGGGGTTCTCACTCTATCGAAGCCCAACTAGCGCAATCTCCATGAGCACTGGCCCAGACAGGTTTTACCCTGCCCAGCAACATCCGCAGAGCGGATGAAGTCTCACCCGAGATGTTCAAGGGAGAGCTATCGGAACCGAGTTTTTGACATTAGGAAGGGAAGATATGGCATCCGCGACTTTGACATCATAACTATCAGATTACAAAGCTAAGACAATTATCACAATTCATCTTTACAACTACAGATCTAGCAGATCACATCATTCATTTATCATAGCAGTGTTATCGCAATAGTATCATTCATAAAACAACTTCAATCAACTTCATCATCACTCATCATAATTGTGATAGAATTGAGATAGATCGCATCATCAGTTTATTATAGCAGCAACGGTAAATCATAAATAGATTCAATACACTTCTCATTGTCATTGCAACAAAGAAAATAGGAAAACATAGGACAATATTTAGGTAACAACCATCATGTCATATTAATTCTGTGCAATAGATCCAAAACAGGTAATTCTTCTCCATAGCAGGAGACCAATTACATCCCAAAATTCAGTACCCAACACAAACGGATTGTAGATTTTCCAAAACAGAAGACTCAACAAGACCATAGACATATCACAACAGATTGGACTTGTATCTCACTGATCATGACCATTCTCCTTATCATTGTTTTGTCATTGTCGTGTCCTTACAATTGCAAAACTAGCTCTATATATAGGCTTGCGCCTTTACATCAAAGGTCCACTTCTAACTAACTTCTAACCACTAATGACCTATGTCCACAAAACATGGTCAATTAAAACATTAAATATTCAAAACCGGTTATCTTTCCTCCCATCGTGTTGATCTGGCCTTGCGCGGTGCTGCGTGAGCTTGTGCAGTTGCTGTGATGCTGCACAACTCACTTACCCAAAACCCCTGCCAACATAACTTTTAATATCAAAATTTATAAACATAACAATTGATTTGATATATAAAATTATGGTAATATATATATCACTATCTTAATATAAATATTATTAATAATAGATTTAGTATTTTAATTTTTAATTAGTATATCATTATTTTCTTCCTCATTGTAATCCTATTTAAATTTGCTTTTAGAATTGTTATTGTTCTTACTACAACTCCAATATTTTTTATCAGGCAAGCTCTAAAATATATATTGTTTCCTTTGTTCCTTTCCCTATGTGACTAGGACATCTAGATTTATATTACACTAAGACATCAATGCATGTGTTACTAACAAATGATTTTTCTTTATGGAAATTGTTATTGTTTTTAGATGAATGATTATAGTTTTAACACATAGATTTAAAGAAAATCTATATGAAATATATCTATGTTGTTTATTGTCTTGCTCTATCAGTATATGACTAGTGTGCATATATTAAACTTTGAATTAATAATATACTAAAGAGTTAAACTACGAAGCATTGCCTAAACTAATATACATTGTTGTTCATGCACATAAGATTTTAGCTTCTAAAAGAAACATGACACTACCGCAACAAATCCAACCA
>LPNX010626333.1:128623-198902 GCA_001517045.1 Pseudotsuga menziesii | reverse complement strand
ATGTATTTATGAGGGGAGTGATATTATGATAGTACATTATTTATTTACTAAATTCTAACACTGTAGATGGATTCAGAGACCCTTCTCTAAATCCATATACAGTGTACGAGCCTCTGAATCCATCTGTAGTGTTAGAATTTAATAAAATGTACAAATTCATTGTCAAATTTGTAATTTTTTCCATTGCCGAAGTAACAAAACTAAAAGCGACCAAATAAATGACCAATTGTATCTGGTCATTTGTAGTATAGATATCCCGTGATCAAATTTGGTCATTTATCTTGGTCTTTTTTAGTTGGTTTTTATCTCGTGACCAAAAGTGGTCATTTATCTTGGTCATTTTTAGTTAGTTAACTTAGAATTATCAATTTTGGTCATTTATCCCTTTAAAAAAACTGTGGTGACCAAAAATTTTGGTCTCGTGGTCACTAATCTCTCATTTTCCACTAGTGTTATGAGATGTAGATATGTTCCTTATGGTAGTTACGATCCGTTCCTCTTGAAATGTAGAGATGTTTCATGTTAATGCATGCATTTGAGAGATATGTTGGAGTAACATATTCCTTTTCCTAAAAGTTCTTGGACTTTATTGAGCTCATGTGGATGGATATTACTCTCTTTCTCGCAAATGGGTTAGTGCCAAAATGGGGGTATAATTGAATCAAAAGTTAAAAATCCTACAAAACAAACTTCAAAGCAAAGCATGTACTTGGATGCCCCATGCTATTAAAGCCCTATCATAAACTAGTTATCTGGAGAGATGAAGATTCCATTTTCATTCATCAAAATTAAATGAAAGGATCAAAATCCAAATTACCAATGCATGAATCCATATAGTGCCATGATTTTCTAAATCCAAGGAGATAGCAAACCCACTAAAGAGGATGTGCGGTTTGTTACCTCTCAACTTACAGATGTGACCTGATTGTGTTTTAGGACCTAGAGAATCTATTAGGAAAGATTATTTGAGAAAAGAGAACCAATTGGGACATACTTCTCTGATAAGTCCCTAGAAACAGTGGAAAAATATTGGGAAAAATAATTGATTGATTTTCTTCTCATTAATTGTCAACCTAGGTTGGTAAACTAATGATGGATCGTGAAAAATATATGCAAAAGAAAGACTTGATTGGTCACTCTAACTAGGCACACTAAAAGTCTACTCAATGAGGTATTAGATAGGTTGGATGAGATTCATTGTGTCTATGTTGAACAAACACACTTTAAACTTCAATAACAAAGATAAGGATAAGGACTATTAACATTAGAACAATGTCTAGACAACAACCATACCTTTTGTAGCAAAATCAAGTAGAGTAAAAATGAAATCACATCGGTATTATACTCAAGCATATACTATAGGATGTATGAAGTGATTTTATGTATACCACACAATTTAATATTCATACTTAACCAATGGTAATATTGAACATTGTCCATATTATTAAAACAACAAAAAAGAAATCGTGTTTTTGTATGTTGATTAAGAAGGATAAATAAAATATGACGACGGACGAAGATGAAGGGCGAAGGGATGGTTGGGTTCTTGGAGCTGGATAGACTGGAGGAAGCATGGTAGAGGGAAAGGGGGCAAGTGGGAAATATTCTATTGCTCCTGACTCAGAAGGATTGAAGATCGAGGATATCCCGATAGATCTGGATCATTCCAAGGGCTAGGCAAAGGGATCGATGGTAAGGAAGCCAGGGAAGTGCATGTCGAAAGAAGACCTGATTCTGTCAATGACAGTCATATCCTCGAGGATAAGAGAACGTATATAGTATATCCTATATCATGCGCTTATAGGTAATTTTATGGGAATGTAACCTTGAGAAAAGGCCCTAGTCTGGTGGATCAATTCGACCTGGAAACCCAAGGGACACTATGATCTCCATCTCGATTCCAAATATTTCTTCACTACCTCTTTCATTAGCTTGGAATATAGGAACTGAGTTATGGATGGAGTTCCATACTTCTTCTACTCGACAAAAATTTTATTGAGACCTTGGAAGGAGAAGTTTTTCCTAGAAAAGGAGGATATGAAAGTCGCACCAGTTTGGATAAGGGTGTGTTCTCTTCCAAGTGAATACTAGGATTTCAAAATTTTGGAGGACTTGGGGAATTGTCTAGGAATATTTATCAAAACATCAGAAAAAATGTGGATCCAATGTTATATGTCCTATGTGAAGATCTTTGTTTATATGGATCTAACTAAAGAGTTTCCAAAAGCAATCTGAATGTCATGGGAGGATGAAGATTGGGTGAAAAACCTAGACTATGAACATATCCCATTTCAGTGCCAAAGATGTCATGAATATGATGATTTATTTAGGGACTGTCCCATGAAAAATCTGAAGAAAAATATAGGGAAGGACAAGGAGAAGAAGGAACAAGGTTTTGCAAGAGTCCCATCACGGAAAAGAGGAAGTTGAAAGAAACAAAACCAGGAGGTGAACGAGAAGATAATTGTCTCAAACAAGTTCAAGGATTTAAAATATTATGAGGAGGAAAAACTAGACAATCAATTGATGGAAAACCGAATTTCGTAATCCCTAGTAGAAACCCCTGAACCCACTACTTAGATGGAGGAGAAAACTAGGGAAGATAATGTGCAAGAAGGGTTTTAACCCGAAACATATGGTGAAGTCGACGACATGTATACAGGTGATTTAGATATGGAGGGAATTTAAAAGGCTTATGTGTATAAAGGGAAAGGTTATGTCTCACAAGAAAAAGTGATACTATTAAAAGAATCTATCCTCAAAGCTCGTTCATTCAACCAACTTGGGATAAGCTCAGGGTCTCACAAGGAAATGAAACAGAAATTTGAGGAGCCATATAAGAAGATGGGAAGGAAGAAAAAAAACCAAAGGGTTGCAGAAGTAGGAAAGCATTTGGTAGATTCAGGTCAGTATCATACCATTAAATTGTGTGTTGATGGCTCGAGGGTGTAGTTATTGAAAAACTACAAGGAAATCAATAGGAGGAGAAAGTCCAACCTGGAGGGATTCAAACAATCCCACATAGAGATGGTTTTATCCCCAAGTTTTTTGGGATGAATGAATCCTATGGATATAAGCCTCCATTGGAACAAGGTTTTTAGATCGAGGTGGATCTTTTCTCCCTCTGTGGAAGATCTTGAAAGGTATTAAGCTAGCAGTGAACTGAACTGTCTAAGTAAACTGAAACACTACATGTGCATAATTTTGAATAGAAAAATTAGATATATGATTTATGGAAAAGTTAATCCAATGCATAGAAATCTAAACCAAATCCATTTATTGCCGAATTCGAATATAACTAAAACAATTAAAATTGAATTGTTATATTTTACATACGTTAAGGATGTAATTGTTCTAACAGAGTAATACTAATTGAAAAAAACCATTTGTTGAGGTGACTGTTTATTAATTGCAATTGATAGTGTATGGATTAAATAAATAAATTTACTTAAAGCATAAAAAACACAACAATTTTGTAATGAGAAATCAATATAGTAATTAATGTGTTTAATAATAAAACAACTTGTAATCAATATCTCGAAAAATAAAATAATACCAAGAATTCATTAAAGAAATTCATTGAATATTCAAAAGATGACAGAACAAACAATGTATTAAAAATATAAGAAATTAAATCCTGCAAAAATTACATAGTATCTCTAGTTTGTCCCTTGTGGTTCTTTCTCCTATAGTCCCATAGTGTCACTCTCGTGAGCTCTGCCTCTCCCTCTTTCTATGAGATATCCCATCTTTTTAAATAATTATTACAAAATATTACAAAGAAAGAAAGTACTTCAAAACTATTGAGATTACATGATATGAGCTTTAATATTTTCCTAGGGAAGATTGCCACTTGGAAAAGGAATCTAATAGATTGACTATATCCTTATACTCAACAAATTGTAGTTGTAACTAAGCCTTACAAACTAGGGATTTGATCTACCTTTTCTTAACTTTCTCCCCTTCTCTAAGAAATATATTGATTTTCATTTGCAAAGTTAGGGGAGACTCAATCTGCTCCATGATCTCAGCCAGGTGGAGGTGATCAACCTTCTGAATCCACTCCTTGGTTTCCAAAAAATCCATTTTAATTTGTTCCAGCTTCATCTTCATGGGAATAGTATCCTCGATCGGATCCATTAATGGTAAGTACAGAAAACTTAACAAGTTTTCTGATGCAAACCACCTTTCATTTTAGGCCACCTGTCCATACCGAATAGTGGACTCTATTGATTTGTAGAAATTTTCTGATGACTCTAAGGAAATCTTGATCGTTCTCAGTTTAATTTTTTCAAGGAATGGCACATCTTCGGGTCTGTCCTTGATGTATCTTTGCCAGTCTACCAGATTGTCGTAGGCCTTTGCTGTTTCCTTCCTCCTTTTATTGTGATCATAAATAAGATCAGATTGGAATTTGAAGGCATTATAGGTTTCCTATATATTATTTAGTCCTTCCAAGATACCAACCATAAACTGGTTAAGGTCATTCTGAATTCAAGAAGCCAATTCTCTAAATTCTTCTTCTATGAACTTGGAAAAAGAAGAATCAACAGATATAAACTGGAAATCCTTTAACTTTTCATCGAGGGATGTGATATTATCCACATGTTTGAAATTCATCCCTTGTGATTCTTCAATATTTCTCTTTAGGATATCATTTTGTTCTTGTAGTTTCTTGATTTGGTCTTCATAACCATCCCTTAATTATTTCATCTCGTTCTGAAGGCATGCAATTTCCTATCACTTTTCTTGTTTGATCTTCGACAACTCCTGTTCCTTCATCTCAATTTCCTTATTAAGTGAGGAAACTGAGTCATAGTTGGTACCTGCAAAGGATTCCATACAAGTTTCAGTCTCTAAGGCTTACTGCTTAACATCTGTGGAATCTCTCTTCAATATGACCTGGTTGGCCATTATGCCTTGCTTTCAGGTTCCATCCCTGGATCTTTTAGATCCTTTATTTGCCAAAAAAATTTCTATCCTAGTCCATAAGTATTCCCCAAGATAAACTACTACATCATCACCAAAATATTCCACTTCCTCAGTTGTTGAAATGGATTTTTCAGAGACTGTGACTAAAGGGGTAGGTTGGGGAATGTGAGGGGTATGGATTGGCATATAGATTTGCGGAATAGTGTTGGAAGGAATAGAGGTATGAGAAATAGAGGGTAAAGGAGTGGACATGGGAAGAGAAGTAATGGTTTCAGAAGATATGGTAGGAATATAAGAGATATCGGGTTGTGGAGATGATGAAGGGTATTGTGAAGATGTCAATTGGGTGGAAACAATAGGTAATTCAAATGATGCTGAAAAAATGGTTAGGGTTGAAAAAGGAATGGAAATAAAATAGGTAAGGATACAACATATGTACCATTACTAGGAGTAATAATCTGGGAGATGTGAATCTCAGAAAAAAAATGGTCATGAATCAAACTATCAAAGGGATCCCCAGCTGCCTGGGTTGTTGAAACAATACATGGAAAAATAGTGGGAATTGTGATTGGGCATGAGTAACTGGAGGGAAATTTTTTGTCCTCAAGATCACTTTCTATCTCATGCACATAAATATTGGCTACTTTTGGATCAAGATGTGGTAGTGGATTTATTGGTGGAGGTGGATTGATCTGTGGAAGTGGTTGCTCAGTCATTTTCATCTTTGGATGACACTCATAAACTGTGCCCTATGCCTCTACTACATAACGCATCAGTTCTAAGTTCCTCTTCATCTATACAGACCTAATTAAAGCATCAAAACTGGATGAGGTTCTTGGATTTCGAGGGTGTTGAATGATAGCCTTTCCACAGTCATCAGTCTTCTCACTTGTTCCTGAAGAAGAAGCAACCTATAAATTCTGGGATTCTCTCTCAACCAGTTGTTTTCGTGCTTTCTCTTCTACTGTCAATTTCATATTCATGTAATGAAGCACCTTGGTCTTCAATTCTAGTTGGTATTGGAAAATAAAACTCTTTTCATTAGGAGTGGTAATCCTCATTACAAGTTTTGAAAAGTTTTTGGCCCCTTTATATATAGAGTCATCGGGGTTATTCTGATGTAAGTAACCATTATTCATGTGCTCCAGGGTAAAATGATTTGATAGGAACAAATTTGGGTCATGCATTTTCTTGTGGGATTCCCCAAGTTTCAAAGTAACAATTTTATTCCCAAATTTCCTACATGGGTAGATTTTTGAATGACCAACAATATAAGTTTGAGGGGGGAATTTGGCCACCCTTTCCTCTTTGTTACATTAATTTTAGGAAACAATCCATCAACCACAGTTTGAAAAGCGATCTCTTCCAACACCATCCTATCTAGAACTATCCTCGGGAGAAGATTTACATTGTTTCTACCCCATATCATGATGTATGCAAAATATTCCCCGACATACCAATATCCCAAATTGTTGGAGATTAGTGCTTTGATTGTGTCAAAAAAGGTACAGGCATATCCTTTGAAAATCCTCTGATACACTGACCCAATAAAGTTCTCACAGAGGTCATATACAAGTGGGAAATTTTTTTCCTCACACAATGTCGAGCAGTAAATATGAACAGGGGGTGAAAATCTAGTCCAACTACATCCCATGGCTGGGATAGGAAATGACACAGAAAATACATCCATCACATAGGTTGATAGATAAACTCTGGCCTTTTTGGATGTCATGGTTTTCTGGTATTTCTCAATTGAATCCTTCAACAAAAATGATAGGATTTGAGCCTAGTTGAAGGACTCCCTTGTGGTAAAGATATGATGGGAGAGGGGAGCCCATTCTGCCTTGAACACTGTGCAGTTTGGTAACCCGTAGAGTCTGCATACCATGGAAACCAATAGGGAAAATGACACTCTAAACCAATAGATATGGTATAATTTGTCTCTCTTGGGGATGAATTATACAGGGTTATACATCCATGACTTCATCATTTTCTCAAAAGTGTACTGTGTGGCAGAGGCTTCAAGGAATTGCTTATTAAGAAATTGTTGAGGTTGGTTAAGAGCGTAGGCTCTGAAAAATACCTCTTGAATGAAATGAGACTAGATGGGTTGTAAGAATTTATTCTCAAGTATATCTAGGAGCTAGAACAATATTCACCATCAAATTGTTTAACAAAATATGCAAGAGAACAGTAAAGAAACTGAAATGGATGGAATATCACATGTGAAAGGTTATAATATCTAGCCATTAGTTTACAACAAACCTTGTAGCTATGTATGATGCATATTTATAGTACATTGGAGACAATTCATGATCCCTTGGTGTCCATGTGAATGCATCCAAGTGTTAGACTAGGATTTGACCCCTAAACCGCCATAGGTTGACCAATAAGCTCCCAAAACTAACCAAACTGTTACGAATCCATGTGTGAATAGGTAAGAAGAATTATTGGTTCATAAATGAGGAAAGGAATGTGTTAGCACTATGTTTGAATTTTTTGAATTATAGACTTGGAAGGTTTGAAAGGCGATCTTATTTGAGAAATTTTGTGGGAGTGCTTTTTGGGTTATCTGGTTAACAAGTTTTGCCATCATGAGCCACCGGATAGGGAGTGGATCTTGATCTATGGAGATAGATCATGCTACAGATTTGAAACATGCAGCGGTGAGATGGGTATAAAATGTGTTGAGCTTCAACGGTCCAGATGTAAGGTGATGTAGATCGACGATAGAAATACATTCCACTAGTGGGAGAAGCGCAAAGGGAGAAAATTTTCCAAATCATGGAATATGTTAAAGGAAGAAAAGGTCAGACGATAGAGATAAAGGTGAAAACTAATCTACGGTCACAACCAATTTTGCAATGTGAACTAGCACGGGTGATGTCTGTTAGATTTTTGTCATTTAAGCAATATGATATTAGGATCTTATATGAGAGAATAA
Organism: Pseudotsuga menziesii; assembly: GCA_001517045.1. Classification (NCBI taxonomy): domain Eukaryota; kingdom Viridiplantae; phylum Streptophyta; class Pinopsida; order Pinales; family Pinaceae; genus Pseudotsuga; species Pseudotsuga menziesii. The sequence goes on along the minus strand of LPNX010626333.1, from coordinate 191,026 downwards.
CATGCTCAAAAATAAACACACGAGACAAGAGACACAAAGAATTTTCCTCAGGGAAACCATAAAGGAGAAAACCCTACAACTTCCTCAAAGATAGAATGAGCACCAATGGCAGTAGTAAAACCCAAAAATAGAAAATATGATCTCCAACAGCTTGTTCTCTCTCTCTCTCTCACTTGAGAGAGCTTCTCCTCTCTCACTCATGTTCCCCAATAAGTGTGTGTGTGTGTGTGTGTGATAAATATAGAGGCTCAGTCTCTGTTTATATTCTTTCATTCACTTAATATCCACTTCAACATGTCAGCCCCACTTAACAATTACTTACTAGGGCCGACATCTCTAGGAGATTATAATAACCCTAGTGCCCCACAACTATGGGGAATTTTCCCTCTGATCAACAAGGAGGGTTAACCTTGAAACAATTATGGGGACTATTTCCTTGAATTACAATGGAGGGTTAACCTCAATGACTTTACATCACTTGTTTACATTATTGAATTTCTCGATCGGAACATTGGGGTATGACATGGCTCAATTACATTATAGATACTTCCCAGAATAAACATCGGGGTACAATACATAATATATACAAGTGAATACATTTTGAAGTTACAAATACATCAACACTCTCTCTTAACTAGGAAGGTATTCTCTCGACACAATTTATCAGCACAAGTCTTCTTCTCTGTATCATCTGGATCATCATATATTCAAGTCATCTTCATATTCAAGTCATATTCATCGTCAAGTCATCTTCATCAAGTCTAAATCATCACTGGATCATCGAAAACTGGATCATCATCAAAGTTGGATCATCATTGGATCATCATCAACATCACTGCTTCTCCCATCTTGATCAAGGTGACATCTCTTCATTCTTCTCATCACAGGAAATTCTACAGAGCCAACCCTTTTCATGCTGGTTGTAGGCCTAGCCTCCATGTAGGTCTTCATATTCTTTAGCACTTATATCTAACCACATGTTAGAAAGGCCCGCCCAACACTTACATCTGACCATGGTAGGAACACATCCACCACCATGTTAGAAAGGCACACCCAACACTCACATCTAACCATGGGAGGAACACATCCACCACCATGTCATAAAGGCCCAACACTCACATCCTACCATGGGAGAAACACATCCAAGAACCATGTCGGAAAGGCCCAACACTTACGTTCACTAGCATGATAGGACACACCTAATATCATTTGTGAAAAGGCCTAGCACTTACAACCATCAGCATGATAGGACACAACTACTATCATCTGTGGAAGGGCCCAACATTTACAACCAATGGCACGGTAGGACACAACTAATACCATCCATGGAAGGGCTCTGCACTTACATCTTACCATGCGAGGAACTAATCCAACATACATTTTAGAAGGACTCTCAGCTCTAGGTTGAGTATTCCTGGTAACTGACCAGGTGCCTCCATTCTCCCAGAGAATGGCCTCTCAGCACTAAGCTAAGTATTCCTAGTAACTAACCAGGTGCCTCCATTCTCATAGAGAATGGCCTCTTAGCACTAAGCTAAGTATTCCTAGTAACTGACCAGGTGTCTCCATTCTCATAGAGAATGGCCTCTCAGCACTAAGTTGAGTATTCCTGGTAACTGACCAGGTGCCTCCATTCTCATAGAGAATGGCCTCTCGGCACTAAGCTAAGTATTCCTGGTAACTGACCAGGTGCCTCCATTCTCATAGAGAATGGCCTCTCAGCATTAAGCTGAGTATTCCTAGTAACTGACCAGGTGCCTCCATTCTCCTAGAGAATGGCCTTCAACACTTATATTTGATCATGTGGGAACACATCCCTCAATCACATCAGAATGGCTCTACATTGATCATGTGGTAACACAACCCACAATCATACCATATCATCTCTGCACTTACATCTGGCCATGGAAGGAACCAATCCTCTAACCATGTCAGAAGGGCTCATGAACTCGTCACTTCCCCTTGGAAGGAACCTCGATATGGAGAACACCAAGCTTCTCCCTGAAGTACTCAAACTTCACTTTAGCCATTTCTAGCATAGAATCACATCAGGGTTGATTACATCCAAGGATAACCTATGAGCTTCACTAGGACCAATTACATCTAAGGAAAACCTACAGGTTTGTTTACATCTGAGAAACCTACAAGCTTCATCAGGATTTATGCTCAGAAAACCTGTCTCACCGACTATGCTAGAACTCCCTCTTTCGAGAGATCTCAATCTGGATCACAAACTAGAGCTTCACTACTCCTCTCTGTATCATACAAAAATGCAAGTCAGATAAATCAAATCAAATACTAGTTTTCAAAAGAAATATACTACCTCCCAAATAGAAAGTGGCAGCATATTTTGCCTCAGTTGTACTCAGCGCCATATAGAACTCCTTCCTGCTAAACCAAGAGATAACACCTGATCTCGTACTGAAGTAGCACCTCAAAGTGTTCTTCCTATCAATAGTACTACCTTCCCAATACGAATCCACATAACCCTCTAGGTTAATCTTCTGATTCGCATCATACTTGAGCACATACTCAACTGTACCCTTCAGGTACCTTACTGCATGCTTTGCAACCATCAAGTGAACATATCTCAATGTGTTCACAACAAAGCAAATATCTGGTCTCATATTCATCAGGTACATCAAGGAACAAATCATCTAACAATACATCGTAGCATCAACAGTCTCTGATGAATCATCACTCAATAGCTTCAGGTTCGATGCCATAGGTGTGGTCATGGCCTTGCAGTCCATCATCTTGAACCTCTTCAGGATATCCACTGCATACTTACCTTGTCCCAACGAGATTACATTCGCATTCTTCCACATCTCCGTGCCTAGAAAGTAGCATATCATACCCAATTCCTTCATCTTGAACTCAGCAACAAGCTTCCTTCTTGCAACTTTAATGAGTTCCTCTTTTCTATCAGGAACAAGTCATCGACATATAACAAGAGCACCAGTGGTATTCCACATCCAACCTTGAAGAAAAGGTTGGAATTCACTTTACTCTCAGTAAATCCTAGAGTCGTCAATAATATGTCCATCTTGTTGTATCATGTCGAACCTCAGGATTTTCTGCAGTCACTCCCTCTGAAGTGGAGCATCATTCTCCCTCTTTCTTTCGTGTTCTATGCATTATTTCCATGATAATCCTCGTGCTACGAATCTTGCCTTGTATCCCATGATGTTTCCATCTACTACATGATGGAACTACAAACTTCCCTTTAGGTATCGATACTATATCTTAGACATCATTATTCATTTTGGATTATTAGAGTGAATCTTGAACTGTCATCACTTGTTCTCCGGAACAAGTCTCATCCTTCTTTTCTTGTAGGCAATTGTATGCAATCTTTCCTACAATCCAAATGCACCAATTGTATGATTAGAAACATTTCATAATGCATATTCATAATGGTAAATTCTTATGCATAAAGATATAATCATGCAACTATTTTAGCCAATACAACATTCATCCATATCTCATGGAAAGTTTCTAGATGCCTTCCATCTCTACCAGGACAACATTGAGATTGTGCACTAATCCAATATGCCAGCAAAGAGGTTTCATTCTAGATAAGTAGCAATGGAGAGTTGTATAGCACCATGAGCTACTTACCCATCACATGCATATTAGTAGTATAATTTCATTAATGCAAACATTCTATGATGCATAATACATCAACTAAATATAAACAAATGCATAACAAAAACAATATCATGAAATGACAATTGAATACTTATCTTTATTTGTTTCATGGGTAGACTCCTTCTTTCAGCTTCATCATCTTCTTCATTCATAACAACATCATTTCTTATCCAAATGCTCAAGATGGACAAGAGGCTCTTCAAGAATTGAGTTCTTCATATTCCTCATCACTTGAGGTATCTTCTTTGAATCATGAAATCTTGATCTTCAGTTGCTCCCATCTTCTTTTCTCTTATTATGAGTCGAGCTTCTTCTTGTGTGTGCTCTTCCCTGATTCTACTGAAAGTAATCACTTCCTTCTGGCACACATTCCTTGAATAAATGAATACCATGAAATTGGGAGGCCATTCAAGGTGGTTATCACAACTTCTGCATTCTCCACTTCTTCTTCTACCACTTCAAGTTGTTCTTTGATTTGAGAGACCCTTGTAAAGTATGACTGTATGGTCTCTGCATTCTAGATATTCACATTCTTCAACTGTTTTCTCAAAGTCATATTATAATTTATGTTCTTCCCTTAAAATATCTTGGTCAAGGAATCAAGAATCTCTTTCAGTGTCTTTAGGGAAGACACTTTTTGTATAAGGTGATCCATGATTGAATCAGAAATGATCTTCTTGGCCTTGACCAAGTTCTTCTTGTGGAAGGCTTTTAGCCTCATCTCCCTCGGGAACTGGAACCTCTCTACTTATGTAGGTGTCCAATTCGTTTCCTTCAAGAACTTGTGAGATCATATAATTCCATGCTTGGAAGTTTTCATCATCACCAAGCTTGTCATCAATCTAGTGTGATTAGTCATCTTGAATTGAGAACCTCAAATGTAAATAGCAAAAGATTAGATCTTACCAATTTGAGATGTCCATCTTGGTTCCGGAGCTGGATGATCTAGGGTTTGTCAGAGAAAACCTTATTTTCAAAACTTAGAATTTGTTAGATATTATTGGATATAACTATATACCTCTTCAAGGAAAGCTTTCCAATGTACTCCTTTTCTAAAAATGGTGTAGGGAAGCTCCCGAAACAATAAACCCTAGTTTACCAATTTATTTAGCAGAAATTCCTGATACTGTTTCTATGGTATATCCAAAATTACTACTCCTCTATGTTTGAAATTTTGTACTGATGTAACCTCATCTGTATTTGTTCCACAACCATAGGTTTCATCAAAATTGGTTTCACCAATTGGGACTTATGAGCGTTTTCCCAAGGTGACCTGTTTCAGGACTGTTCAGCACAGAGAAGTTGTACGGACTTCCACGTGTCATTGTTTCATCTTTAGGGTCTGAAAATTTTACCAAAAAAATTAAATTCCATGCCCTTTTTGGAACATCTTGTGAAATTTCATTTGAAATTTTTTAGCCTGAGATATAGCAAGTCTCCCCAGGTGTCCTGTTTGGGGAGGAATCCTGGGAGAAGCTGGAACCCTAACTTGGAGGAATCATATCTCCTAGAATATAGAGAATCAGAGGCTAAAACTTGGATACAGTGTACACTAGGAATTTATATTTGACCTGTGAAAGTTTCACCACCTAATCCTTATTCAATATTGAGATATAGTGTATTTACCAAAACTATCCGTTTCAGTATTTTATTGTTTTTCAGGCCCGGGGTCAAACTGGGGTTTGAATTTCCAGGAGTTTCATCCAACCAAAAGTATTGACGCAGGTCTCTAAAATTATATTTTGATAAGGATAGAAATCCTATCCTAGGCTCACTCAAAAATTCCTCTTCTGTAAAAATCCCTAATTTCCTGCACAAAAAACTAAAAATGCCCAGAATCAAAATCCGCTTCAACAGAAAGATGTGCCCTTCAATGAAGAGTTAGCCTAGACTTCTTTTGTTGATGGATTGTGGAGAGAGACCCAAAAGTTAATAATCCCTAGCTTCTGCAGCTGCACAATGTCTTCTTCTCAGGTTAGCTCTGATACCATGTTATATTTTTATCATTTAAGCAATATGATCTTAGGATCTTATCTAAGAGAATAACATGCACAGAAATAAAAAAAGAGACAAGAGACACAAAGAATTTTCCTCAGGGAAAACATAAAGGAGAAAACCCCACAACTTCCTGAGAGATAGAATGAGCACTAATGGTAGCAGTAAAATCTGAAAATAGAAAAGATGGTCTCCAACAACTTCTTCTCGCTCTCTCTCACTTGAGAGAGATTCTCCTCTCTCACTCATGCTCCCCAATGAGTGAGTGTGTGTGTGATAAATAGAGAGGCTCACTCTCTATTTATATTCTTTCGTTCACTCAATGTCCACTTCAACATGTCGGCCTCACTTAACAATCACTTACTAGGGCCGACATCTCTAGGAGAGTCTAATAACCCTAGTGCCCCACAACTATGGGGACTTTTCCCTCCAATCAACAAGGAGGATTAACCTTGACACAATTGTGGGGACTATTTACCTGACTTACGATGGAGGGTTAGCCCCAATGAATTTACATGACTTGTTTACATTATAGATACTTCCCAGAATAAAAATTGGGGTACAATACATAATATATACAAGTGAATACATTCCGAAGTTAAAAATACATCAACAACTTCAAGATCTCGATTCATGAAAATTTGTAGGGGCCGCGGGTATCTATGATCAAGAATGAGTGGTCGGTAGAATCAACGGATGAGGAGCATTCTGTGATTAGAATTAGTTGCATAGGCTATCAAATAAGAAATGATCAGCATAGAACCAAGGTTATCATGATTGTAATGTCCCAATAAAAAGTGATCATGGATCAACGGTTGAGGTCGATCTCCCCTTATCAAGTCGTACACGTAAATGTTGTAGAAATTTGATATGAAGGGTTGTTTATCGATGGCTTGGATTTAAATGCACATGGATGATGGATGTGGAAGGTGTCCGGATCAAATGGATAAGAAAATATTAGGACTGTAAGGGTTGCTTTAAGGTCGATCTGACAGTTGAGGGGATGATCCCATGCACGATTAACTTCCTTGCCAGATTGATCGATCTCCCCAATTCCATTCGTAGCATGCATACAGGAGAAATCATCATGAGAATCTATGAGGTAGAACAATGAATCCGCTTGTGTGGTTGGCATGTGGAGTCTGGAAAGTATCATGAGAATCTATGAGGTAGAACAATGAATCCACTCTCCACACAAAATAGGATAAGCGAGGAAAGGAGAATCATTTTGTTTCCTACATCATAGGAGAGGGAGAGTGTGAGAATGTCTAGTCCATATTCCTTGATTCCTAGGGTCGACCATATAGGGTGATGCCCAAAAATATTTTCTGTAGCAAATAGTGAACTGTCGTAGCAGATAAGGCGGTGTGACTAGATCTCGAGCAGGTAAGGGATCACTCGGCTCATGCCCTCACAAATGTCACCACCAAGCTACTTGACGATGAAATGTGTGAGAATGATGACTAGTCATCATAGAGTCCATTCCCCAGTCCTATATAACACCACCTTTCAAATCCATTGAAATGGATGGCAAGAGCTAGTATAGAGGCAAAACCTGAAGTTTCATTCTGCTGTAAGTCCTTAGAGTTTTGAGAAATTGGCAATGGAAATATGGTTCAAAAATATTTTTCGTATGGGTGTATTGATGGTTGGTGAGCTCATTTCCATGCTCATTCATTTCCCTGGTTTTTAATACTAGGGATAGCACCAACCATCGGGGCATAGATGTGAAGAACTTTGAGAGATACACCTATCTTCTAATAGCCACACCCCTAGCTACACATTTTCTAGATACTCACATCCTGTGAGTGTTTTTCCAGGACCCCTTGATACCATCGCTGCCTCCAAAGCTTCTTCACAAGAGCACAATCATGGGCTGCACTCTGTGGGAGCGATTTTTTGGGCTAGAGCATTAGGGTTCCAATGCCTGCACCTCCCTCTTTGTGAATTCCACTTACAAAATGTGGGGGGAGTGGAGGCACACTCCATCGTATTTCTTGTGGGAGAGCCCGCCTCACGAAAGGTGGAGAGTATAGGAATGACAAGCCACTACTGAGGCTTGTCTTTTCTAGAAGCAATATGGCCCTTCTTCCATGCCCCCTATCTAATAGTGTTACCTAGAGAGGGGAGGACTACGAAGAAGGATGAGAAAGGAGGGGACACAAAGGTTTCAAACCCAATCATTGATGACCCACTTGAAAAGCAACCTGAAGCCATCATTCTCAAGATCATCATGATCAACAATAGAAACATCGTGCTGTCACCTAGACTGAGCATGCACACTAACTCCACGATGTCTGTTTCGAATATATGTAAACCCTGGCAGAAGTACCATGCTATAGTTTTTAAGTTTTGATTGTGACTATAAATAGTTTCATATCAATTTTTGATGATTAATCTCTGAGGTCGGAGGCATTCTAAATAGGCTCCCCATAGAGGGAAGAAGGGTTGGGAATTTTCAAGAGCAGGGGATCTCCATTGTAATATGTTTTCAGTTCTAAGTTGAATAAAAATTATAGAGACATAATGATAAACTCTCATGGAAGAGATTCCTGTGCCATCTCTTTCTTCAATAAGTAACTTTATTTAAGTGATTGTCTCCCTGTTTTCATTCCAGTGTGTATTTTCTTTTCATGTTTGGGAATTAGTGTATATGGACTAGAATTCATCTTGCATGCTCTAGGTCCATTGTTCAATAATTTTCAAAAAAATTCTTCTAAAGTCTTGTAGAATTCACTTTAACCAGGTGCTCTGTTAGATGGGTTGTCTCCCTCTCTTTGCTAATCCATTTGCTAATTACTCCATATTGAAGAAATGGTGTCTGTCTTTCCTCTTACCATTAATTTTAGGACCTCATAACTCCTACAACCATTTTTCAACTCTGATAGCCAACCCCATGGCCCAATGGTTTTTTCCCCGATTACCCCACCAAAATTTATAAAAAAAAACTTGTTATGTTAATAAATCTGACCTTCTAGTTGTCATGGATCGAATATTTGGACTACAAAAACCTTGTAAATAGTGAGATATCCCTCTGTGATTATATTGGGTCAAAAATACAGTCTAAAGCAGCTTTGATGTTACCCCGGGATTTACCTTCCACAACCTGGATACATTCAGGGTGTTTTCAAACTTGCTCCATTTCTAGGGAATTAAGGTTCAAATCTTCCCTGGGCATGAATGACATGGTGCAGATCTGATTGTAAATAGTGAATAGAAGTCATACCATCAAGAAGGTTGTACGTTCTTCACTTGAAAACTCCATTTTATCTTCCAGTGACTCCACTGGTGATATGATCCATAGATCCTGTTTTCAAAGAAGTTGGCAGGCTCCACTAGGGAAATGAGCTCATTATAAAAATATAGAAATGCATGATCAGAGGATAAGGTACTTAGGTTTCATTTTCCTCCAAGATTTTTTGTTATTTTTTATAAATCTTTTATTATCTATTCCTAAGTCTATCAAAACAATTTTTCAGTACGCCTTACCCCCAAAAAAGAACCATGAATTTACTCTGGTATATCCTTCTTTACAAACTGAAAGTCCTCTGTCACACTGTATGTTTTCTTTTGATCGAAATACTTCATTTGAAACACATGAACTTAAAGGCCACCCTTGTGAAACTCGTGGAACCTCAATGGAGAGTACTTCCATTCCACCTAGCTATGTTTCCTCCACTACCCCAAACCAGTACAGACCCCTTCACTTACCTCTTATTATTCATGATTTCCCTACAAAACATTACAAGTACCTTCCTAAGTTTGGTGGGGAAATCGAGAACCTCATGGCTAAAAATAATTTACAAGCCTTTGAGCATTTCCTTGATTTTTTTGAAGTTGAACATGTCGATGTCTGTATGAGGTTTTTTTCCTTATCTTTGCAAGGATATGCTAAGGAATGGTTCAAGAACTTGCAGCTTGAATCCATTAGCACATGGGAGGAGTTATCCAATTTATTTCTGAAGTTTTGGGGTGAGATACATCCTTAGGACCAAATACTTTCAGAATCCTATTCCCTAAAGAAGCAGGAGGATGAAACCATGTCTAGTTTTAATAGGAGATTTTCTAGTTTTTACTGTAACATGCCAAAAGAAATCCAACCCCTTGAAAATGTGGCTAAACTTTAGTCTGCAGCTGCCCTTCCTCCTGAAATGTTTTTTCTTCTTCTGGAAAGAAAGTCAGTCACATTACAACACATGTTTATGGATTTTTTGGAGGTTGAAGAAAATATTAGGATGTGTAAAAATTCCTCAGACCAGGACAATGATGATAAAGTAGAAAATAATTTAAACTTGGTTGAGCGACGTAAGTGAGGAGAAGCATTCCCTGTGCACCACAAATCATCCCCCGGTAAACAGAGGAATGATCAGCTCTAGGATGCAAAACAATATAGCCCTACTAGTCTGTTTTCCAAAAAGTGCAATCATCTTGTTGCAAATTATACTATTGGTGATTTCAAAAAGGAACTCGGAATTCCCATATATGTTGAATATGAGGATGAATTCCTGGATTTTATATCTATAGAACCAGTTGTGGGATCAAAGTCTGTTAATGAATAGAAACTGACTATAATCCAAAACCAAAAGGAAGAAAAAATAGGGGGCAGTGAGTGTGTTGAGGATGGCAGTTTACCTTTGTGTTAATCCTCATAAGGCAGACACTTAGAGCCTCCAAGCAGAATCAGAAAGTTGAGGATATGGTACATTTCATGAACTTGTTTGAAACAGAAGATGAGGAGGAGGAACAATAATCTAGTCAATCTCAGCTGATGGGTGAAACAATGGTTTGAAATGAGGTATTGGATCACAAAGCAAGAGGAGAGGGTTCCCAACGGTAACTCGTCCTCAAGTCATTCACATTCAGAATTTTCATCTTTCCATAAAGAAGGGTTATGTTGGCTCGATTCCACTAGAAGGAAAAATAACATTTCTGCTGAAACATGTAAGGAAGGGGAAGTTTTGAATTCAAAAAATTTGAATAAAATTGTGGATATGTCATTTGCAATCAATCATGATAGTTCCTTTCCTGGGCCTATTGGAGATTGGTTTGACAGTATGCTAGAGGATTTACATTCTGGACAACTCTCCTATGGTAGGCGAAAAAAGGAATATGTTGAGAGTTGTCATGTTTTCTATGATCCGGTGGAAAAATACATGGAGGGGATGGGTAATGGTAATTATTGGTTATATCTCTACTATAAAGATCAATTTCTCTATTATAACCTTCTTACATTTTAGTAGTCATCTATGTTCTTAATAGAGCATGAAGGAGAAATATAATTGTTAGATAAATTGCTTGATTGGCTTCATTGGAAGTCAGATTTTACTTGATTAATCATTTGTGCTCATAGAAATAAGGTAGGTAGGTATGAATAAGCTCGTGATAGGGTGACTAGTTCCGTTAGTATTTTTTCAGTTATAAGTTAGGGTTTGTAGTTATAGTAATTTTCAATTTTCAGGATACGACCAAATGATAGTTTACAGGTTGACATGGACTTGCTTACAGAGCAGTTCAAGTTTGTGTTTCAAATCAGAGTAGATTGAGGCTTCCATAGAAAGACTGAAAGTGACCCAATGGAACTGGCACCTAGTCTATGGGGTTCTTTTCTATCTCATTGGGAGGATAAAATCCCTAATGGAGCCAGATGTTAGCACTATGCTCGAATTTTTTGAATTATAGACTTGGAATGTTTGAAAGGTGATCTTATTTGAGAAATTTCATGGGAACACTCTTTGGGTTATCTGGTTAACAAGTTTAACCATCAAGAGCCGTTAGATAGGGAGTGGATCTCATTATATAGAGATAGATCATGCTACGGATTTGAAACATGAAGTGGTGGGATCTGCATAAAATGTGTCAAGCTTCAATGGTCCAGATGCAAGGCGATGTAGATCAACAATAGAAAGACATTTTGTCGGTGGGAGATGCGCAAAGGGAGAAACTTTTCCAAATTGTAGAATATGTTAAAGGAATAAAAGGTCATATGATAGAGATAAAGGAGGAAATTGGTCTACGGTTGTATTCAATTTTGCGATCTGAACTTGCACAGGAAACGTAAAGATCACAATTCGTGAAAAGTTGTATGGGCCGCAGGGATCTACGATCAAGAATGAGGGGTCGGGAGGATCAACGAATGAGAGGCTTTCCACGATTAGAAGTTGCATAGACGATCAAATAAGAAATGATCAGTAGAGCACTAAGGTTTTCATGATTGGATGTTCTAGATAAAAACTGATCATGGATCAAGGATTGAGGTCAATCTCCCCTAATCAATCTGTACATGTCGATGTTGTATAAATTTGATATGAAGGGTTGTTTATCGATGGCTTGGATTTAAATGCACGTGGAACACGAATGTGGAAAGTGTCCAGATCGAATGGTTGAGAAAATGTTTGAACCATAAGGGTCACTTTAAGGTTGATCTGACAGTTAAGGGGACACTCCCACACATGATCTGCCTCCCCGCTAGATAAATAGATCTCCCTGAGGACATTTGTAGCATGCGTACAGGAGAAATCATCCCTGTGGTAGTGCCATATCACCCAAAAATAGATATTTGTCGTGTGGAATCTGGAAAGCATCATGGGAATCTATGAGGTACAATAACAAATCCACTCTCCACACGAAGCAGGATAAGCGAGGCAAGAGAATCATTTTGTTTCCTGCATCATAGGAGTGAAAGAGTGTGAGAACGTCCAGTCCATATGCCTTGAATCCTAGGGTCGACCATACAAGGTGACGCTCGAAAATATTTTTTGCAGCAAATAGCGAAACGTCGTAGTAGATAAGGTGACATGACTAGATCTCTAGCAGGTGAGGTATCACTTGGCTCATGCCCTCAAACATGTCACCACCAAGCTACTCAGTGACAAAATGTGTGAGAATGTTGACCGATCATCACAGAATCCAGTACCTAGTCCTATATAACACCACCTTTCAAATCCATTGAAATGCATGGCACAGGCTAGTATAGAAGCAAAACCCAAAGTTTCATTCTATTGTAAGTGCCTAGAGTTTCTAGAAATTGGCGATGGAAATATAGTTGAAAAAGCTTGTCCGTTTGGGTGTATTGATGGTTGGTGAGATCATTTCCACACTCATCTACTGCCTTGGTTTTTCATACCAAGGATAGAACCAACCATCGGGGCACAAACGTGAAGAACTTTTAGAGATACATCTGTCTTCTGATAGCCATACCCCCAATTGTGCATTTATTGGATAATCATGTCCCGTGAGTGTCTTTCCAGGACCCCCTGATACCATCGTTGCCTCCAAATCCTCTACATAAGAGGAAAGTTGCGGGCTATGCTTTGTGGGAGTGATTGTTCATGTAGGAGAATTAGGGGTCCAATTCCTACACCGCCCTCTTTGTGAATTCCACTTACCAAAGGTGGTGGGGGGATGGAGGAACACTTAACCATATTTCCTATGGGAGAGCCCTCCTCATGGAAGGTCGGGAGTACAATAATGACAAGCCACTACAGAGGCTTGTGTTTTCTAGATGCAATATAGCCCTTCTTCCAGCCCCCCCTCCTGACAGTGTTACCCATAGAGGGGAGGACTATCAAGAAGGCTAAGCAAGGAGGGAACACAAACTTCCTTGTGAATTTGCGTCCATGTAGAAAGGTGCCTTTGAGAACACAGGTGACACAAAAAGAGAAGTATAAAAACATGTTGCTAACTTGACATGTTGGCCAGAGTTTTCAAACCCAGTCAGTGATGATGCACTTGAAAAGTAACCTAAAGATATCATTCTCAAGATCAACAAGCTCAAAAACAGAAACATCATGCTATCACCCAGACCGAGCATGCACACTAACTCCATGATGTCTATTTCGAATATATGTAAACCATGGTAGAAGTACCACGCTATATTTGTTAAGTTTTGATTGCGACTGTAAACATTTTCATAGCCATTTCCCAGGATTAACCTCTGAGGTTTGAGGAATTATAAATAGGCTCCCCATAGAGGGAAGAAGGGTTGTGAATTTTCAAGAGCAGGGGCTCTCCATTGTAATATGTTTTCATTTCTGAGTTGAATAAAAATTACAGAGATGGAATGATAAACTCCGATGGAAAAGATTCCTGTTCCATCTCTTTCTTCAATAAGTAACTTTCTTTAAGTGATTGTCTCCATGTTTTCATTCCAGTGTTTATTTTCTTTTCAAGTTTGGGAATTAGTGTATATGGACCAGAATTCATCTTGCATGCTCTAGGTCCATTGTTCAATAATTTTCAAATATTTTCTTCTAAAGTCTTGCAGAATTCACTCTAACTAGGTGCTCTGTTAGATGGGTTGTCTCCCTTTGTCTACGAGTCCATTCGCTAATTACTCCAGATTGAAGAAACAATGTATGTCTTTCCTTTGTCCATTAATTTTTTGACCTCCTACCTCCCACAACCATTTTTTAACTTTGATATCCGACCCCATGGCCCAATGGTTTTTCCCTCGATTACCCCACCAAAATTTATAAACACAAACTTGTTATATTGAGAAATATGACCTTTTGGTTGTCGTTGATCGAATATCTTGAGTATGAAAACCTTGTAAATAGTGAGATATCCCTCTCTAATTGTATTGGGTCAAAAATACAGTCTAAAGTGGTTTTGATGTACCCCGATATTTACCTTCCACAACCTAGGTACTTTTTGGGTGTTAAAAGAATGCATTGGGGAGCGCACGGGTGAGTGGAGGAATCTCTAGGAGGAAAATAAATGCCAAGGAGACCAAAAAAAGACACAGTCACACACACTAGTGCCCCCAGTCAAAGATAGAAGTTTTTTGCAATTAATACACAGTCTAAAATGTTAGGATGTTCAAACTAGAGCACCTCAATTGCATTTAATGAGCCATAATCACCTATTTGACTAGTATTGATTAGTATAACCTAAGTTAGATCATAGAAGATAAGAACAAGGAAAATGGTTATGTCTCCTAGGTAGATCATTAAGGTAGTAAGGCATATTATTTCTCCAACACCCCCCCTTAATCTTGAATTAATACACCACATGATTTATTAAGTCCTTGGAAACTAAGGCACAAGTCACCTTTTACAACAAAATTTTATTGACCCATGTAACTGAGGTAAGAAGGAAAACCTCATGGGACAAAACCTCCCCTCAATAATGGATATGGCATAGAAACAAAATTATGTATACACTCTAAACTAGATGAGTATGTCTGGAGGAATCTTCTTCTTTGGAAGAAGTGGAATGTGCTCAACCAACTCAAGAACAACTTCATGATGAATCCTCAAACCGTGTAGAACAACTGAAATGCAATGATGGGAGAGTGAATGGTGCTCTTCAGAATTGAACCTCAAACCAAACAAGATGCCATGCCAAAAGGAGACTTGAAGTGCTTGAGAATAGGTGAACACAAGCAAGTCATAAGGATCTTGAAGCATCAATTTTGAAAGAAGGTTGTAATCAGCTCCAAGAAGGTGCACCATTGCGATGGAAAATGCTTCTCCATCTTCATATGAACTTGAAGGAACTCTACTAGTCATGGTGGAGGAATACATGGGAAAAAGAGTGTGAAGCAATGATATATATTCACTTGACATCCAAACCTCTCCATATTTCGAATCAATATTCTCATGTGAAGAAAACCCATCTTCTAGAGAAGGCTCGCTATGAACATAAACTAGCAATGCATCTTCATCGTTCGTAATAGAAGACATATATGAGAAGGGAATAGAATGGATAGATAACTATTTAGCAGTAGTGATGGAAACAACTCATATGCTATCTTCATGAAAAATAGCTTGTTTACAAGGAGAGGAAGCCACAGAGGAAGAAACTTGAGTTGGATCATTTGTTGAATCTTTGGCTACTTCTTCTTCTTCATTTTGAACAAATTCTTGAGAAATGCATGAGGCTGATATCATAGGATGGAGAACACATAAGGAGGTGCCCATTTTCTTTCTCTCCATATAGCTAACATATTCTTCCTACATTCCAAGAGCTTCATCTATATTTATCCAAATCTCGAATGGGTACTCAAAAAAATCAAAGAGATAGTTCATGGTAGGAGGTATAGCGAGACACATAGTTCCATGGGCTCTATCATTGTCATTCAACCAATCACACTTCTCTTGGCAAAACTATGGCTCTCTCATAGCACCAATGGAAACATCATAGAGACATTGCCTCTTGGGATATGCACACATCTTTGACTTCCATTCAGAATAGTTGAATGGGGAAAGGAGAGGAAGTTATTGCGAATTCATGAAGTTGTTGTAAGAACCTGCAATGAAAAACACTCAGATATACTGGAAATATGCCCTAAACATAAACTCCAACCTCACTAGATTTGTTTGTAGCTCCAACTAGCTCTGATACCATATGATAATTTATTCTCAAGTAGATCTAGGAGCTATAACAACATTCACCATCAAAGTGTTTGACAAAACATGCAAGAGAACAACAAAGAAACTAAAATAACTAGAATAACACATGTGAAAGGTGATAATATATAACCATTTTATTACAAAAAACCTTGTAGGTATGTATGATACATATTTATAGTACATTTGAGACAATTCATAATCCCTGGGTGGCCATGTGAATGCATCAAAGTTTCAGACTAGGATTTGACACCTAAACCCCCCTAGGTTGACCATTAGGCTTCCAAACCTAACCAAACTGTCATGAATCCATGTGTGAATAGGTAAGAAGCATGCCTGGTTCATAAATGAGGGAAGGAAAGGATGGGTGAGTGAAGGAATCTCTAAGAGTAAAATAAATTCCAAGGAGAGCACAAATAGCCACATTCACACACACAAGCGCCCCTAGTAAAAGATGGAAGTGGTATTCAATTAATGCACAATATCAATGCTAGAATGTTCAAAATAGAGCGCCCCAACTACATTTAATGAGCAAGAATCACATATGTTACCAGTATTGATTAGTATAACCTAAGTTAGACAATAGAACATAAGCACAAGGAAAATGATTATGTCTCCTAGGTAGATCATTAAGGTACTAACGTATATTATTGATCCAAGATGGGTGTGAGACTGGTCATCGAAAGAGCGGTCTTTTGGGTTCGTGTGATTGACCATCCACTTCATGGGGTTTGTATAGGGCATGAGAGCAGGTATGGACACTACTGCATAGAGTTGGGATTTACTCATGTTCATGAAGGGCGACTGGTCATGTGGGATAGCTGATAAATCATCATTGTAAAAATTGGTGTAATTTCTAGACCAGTCTAGGTGAAAGGTTTCAGATACCCGCCCACTAGTGTCCCAGAAGATTCTGGCATTGGGCTGTTTTTTATTTTTCTCATTGAGAGCAGTTTTGGACCTCATGTTCCTTGACATAGTTGTAGGGTATGAAGTAAATTCTGGTAAGAAATTATAGAAAAACCATTAATTTTTATGCAAGATAAAATTACTAAAACTAAATGAATGGGAAGCAAGAGATTCAAAAAGAATTACCTGTAAATTTCTTAAGATAAGGATAATTTGTGGGCTTGATGAAAATTCACAGCAAATATTTTCATGTAGGTGAAATTCATAACTTAGAAATGATGAGTAAATAATGAAATTTAGAACAATTTAAATCACCAAGTCCAATGTCGAAATAAATCAGAGCCATAGATTTCAAACAGGTCGATGGTCAAGATTGAAGAAGGAAATGAAATTGAGGAGATGAACTTTTAACAAAATTTTCATTTTTTATTTCCATAATCTACAATCCACATTATAGGTGGAAGAACTGCAGGATAACATTTACGACAAGAAATTAGTTTTATTGCTTCTGCATTCCGCGATTCGCATTGCGGGTTGCGGGATCGTGGAAGTGCAATTTTATTGTGTTTTGAGTTTCCAATTTTCGCTATCCTCATTGTGGGTTGCAGTATTGTGGAAGTCAACAAATGAAATTTTATTGTGAAATAGTTTTCCAACATATGCAATCTGCATTGTGGGTTGCAGGTTTTGGAAAGGTAAAATGGAAAGTAAAAGAAATTGCAACCTACACAATCCACATTACGAGTTGTGGGTTGTGGGAAAACAAAATTCAAAACCTTCAAAAAAAGGACTTCCTCTTTCCGCTTTTGCAGATTGCAAAATGTGGGTTACGAAAAGGGAAATTTGAAAGACAAGAAAGGATTTTTTGCAAATTTATAAAAAATAAAACAAGGTTTTGAATGAAAAATTTATTAATTTTCAAACATTATAAGATAAAAGGGATGAAATTACCAAGGAATAATACCCCATAGAAAAACAATAACAATACAGATTACCTTAATGATGATGAATGGGGATCCTATTTCATTAGATGAAATGGGATCTGTTGTGCCAAAAACACTACACAAGGTCTATAAGTTCCCGAATGAATATATTGTCTTAGAATATTAGGGGCATAAATATCCCACGGAAAATCAAGATACCGAGAAAAAAGATCAAGAAGACAAATCCAACCATTGTCTTTCTACAAGAGACAACGTTTCAAGAAACTCATATACAAGATCTGAGGAAGAAAATATGGAAGGGAAGTGATGGAATAGGAACATATGCAAGAGGGTATGTGGGAGGCTAAGGAATTCTCTGGGATCCTACCTGGGTAAGTATGGAAGGTTTCCAAGGGACTCAATGTACCCTATCTGCAGATTTCAAATTTGTGGGGTTATCAGTTCCAAGGGTTGTAACGAATGTCTATGGACCCCATAATTTAGGGGAAAAGAGGGATTTCCTCCAATATGTCTGAATAATTCAGGAAGGATTGGTTAATTACCACTGGGTGGTGGGAGGAGATTTCAATCTTCTCACCTCTTTGGAGGAAAAAAAGAGGGGAAGGCACAGGATAGAGGGGGAATGTGAAACTTTCAGAGACACTATTAATGAATTGGGCCTTATGGATATCATTCCTGGGGAAGGATGGTTCATTTGGAACAATAAAAGAATGAGGGATAGACATATAGCATTCATACTAGATCGGTTTTGGGTTACTGAATCTATTGTAGAACTCGGGAGCGATATCCATTGTGCATCGCTCCCCAATATGGGTTCATATCATTGGCCAATTGAACTAATGTCGAGTGGAATGGTATCCCAATGCAAAAAACCCTTCAGGTTTGAATAGTTTTGGCTGGACCACCTAGATTTTGATAGGAAAATCAGGATGTGGTGGGAAGAGCTGAGTGAAGGAGATGAACCAAGCATGTACAAAATTCAACAAAAGTTGAGGGGCTTGAAAACCAAGATTAAAAAGTGGAATAAGGAAGAATTCGGTAATATATTTTCTTACAAAAGGATTCTACAAGGCTTCCTCACAGGAGGTCAAGTCCATTGGGACAAATGAAGGATATTACCTTGTCTTAAAAGTGGAGGAACTAATGCTCTATTGCAATATAAAGGAAAGGGAAAAATAGGAGGAGATCCTATGGCGATAGAAATCCATGAATCGATGGCTAAAGGAGGGAGAAAGAAACAATTTTTTTTTGCAGAACTCGGCTATTCAACACATAATTCAAAATAAGATTTTTTATATCAATAATGTAAGGGGGAAACGGGTGGAAACTAGGGAAGAAATACAGGCCACTCTAAATCATCAATTCACTAACATTCTATGTGAACCAAGGAAGGATAGGAGGGAATATATCAAGAATATAACAAGACTCTTCCCTTCCCTGGTTAGGAATAAGAAAAATGATCTTTTGATGAAGTCGATAACCCTCAATGAGGTGGAGGAAGTAGTTTTCTAGATGAAATAAAGGACTACCCTAGGCCCAGATAGTTTAACAGTGAACTTCTTCCACCATTTCTCGGAAATAGTCAAGATGCAAGTGTGGGGGATAGTTGAGGATTCCAGGATGTCCAAGAGGATCCTATCAGGATTCAATGTTAACTTTCTCACCCTAATCCCAAAAAGTGAAGGTGTTGGTTCCCCAGACAAATTCTATCCCATAAACCTTTGTAACGTCATCTATAAAATTGTCATGAAGGTTATAATGAACCGCCTAAGACCCATTTTTTCGGGCCTAATCTGTCCTGAACATTAAATATTCGTGGAAGGTAGGCATATAATAGACATAATTATATTGGTACATGAAATGATTCATTATATGAAAGTTGGGAACCTTTTAGGTATGATGGTGAAATTAAACATTGATAAAGCCTATGAAAAACTTAATTGGCACTTCATCCATAAAATTCTAGCAGCTTTTGGATTTAGGATAGAATGGATTAACTACATTATGAATTTAGTTTCTTCTTTTTTCTTCTCTATCATTTTGAATGGATTAAATTTGGGAATCATTAAACCCTCAAGATAAATAAGACAGGGAGACCCCCTATCCCCGTTCATGTTCATTCTCATGGAAGGTCTGCGCAGATCAATTGCAACTTTAAGAGACAATAATGAAATTAGAGGGCTAAGATGAAATATGTTGGTAGGTAAACAAACACGCCATCATTTTGTTGACTACAGCATGCTGATCGGGTACCCATCCATCCAAGAAGCCGAAAATTTTAAACAATGCTTAGTTGACATTGGCAAAGCATCGGGTTTGCAAACCAATGAGCAGAAGTACCAAGTCTTATTCTTTAACATTCCCAAGATCTCTAGAAGAAACATATGTAAGATCCTAGGGTTTAAGGAGAGATCCCTTCCATCCAAATATCTAGGGACAGCCTTAGTAAGTTCAACTGCTAAGAAGGGGTATTGGACAGACCTATCGAATAGCCTGAAAAAAGCGTCTAAAAAATTGGACATTGAGACCCCTTAACTTGGAAAGTATACTAGTTTTGGTAAAATCAGTCTTACATTTTATGCCGACATACCTCTTCTCTACGTTGATGACCCCAAAGTCCATCTTGAAGGAGATGAGGAACTTGCAACAAAATTTTCTATGGAGTGGAACCCATGAACACCAAAAGTGGGCTCTGGTAAACTGGGAAACGGTATATACTCCTAAACACCATGGAGGTCTTGGCCTTAGAGATACTAAAAAGGAAAATGTGGTAAGCAGGGCCAAACTTTAGTGGAGATGGGTATCCCATATCCAGGAACCTTAGTCCTGAGATATGGAACACTAAATATGTAGTAGGATGGTAGAAAAGATAACTCATAAGGTTCTCCGAAGATATTCATGGTTCCCAGATATGGCGAACAACTTAGAAGGGAAGGAATCTGTTCCAGGACCATAGTTTCTAGGAGGTTAGGAATTACCAAACGACCCATATTTGGGAGGATTCTTGGTAGCATTTCCCCCCAATGGGATGAGGAAGGGAATTTCAGCACATCTAGGAGGAATGTATCACCCATGGTATTGTCAAGGTAAGGGATATATGGGGAAATCAGGTGCAAAATCAACATCTTTGAAAGTGGGTAGAGAAGGAATGGTGGGAGTGACTTGGCCCAGGGGAGGGGGTAGATAAATTGGAAGAAGCCATCGAAAACATGAGTATAAGAAGGCACGAGGGAGACGAAAAAATAAGATGAGGTTATACCCTGAAGGGATCTTTCACAATGAAGGAAGCTTAAGATATCATGACAGGGTCCAATATCCAACCCGAGGATAAAAAATGGGGGAAACTATGACAAAATAATTTATGGCCCAAGATAACTATCTTCAGCTGGATTGTGTTAAAAAACTGAATATTAATAGGAGAAAACCTAAAAAAAGGGGTATGGTATGTCCTTACCGGTGTTTCCTCTCCGAGCTTGAGGATGATACTACTAAGAACCTCCTTGATACCTATAAATTTGCATTGTCCATATGGGATCATAGGGCATAGATTTTTAAAACATCATATCGAGTTAGGAAAAACTCAGTTGGCACAATCACAGAATGTTCTAGCAAACCCTTTCAAAATCCAATTCTCAACTGATTATGGAAATTATCCCCCATTTTGTCCTCTGGTAAGTCTAGAGGGAGAGGACCTCAATATCCTTCCAGGGAAATTTGCATCCTGAGAGAAGAGTTTGGGGAACATCATGAGTAAAATGAAACAAACTATTCGATCAAAATTCTGGGAAAGTGTGGATTGGGAAGCAATGAAGAGAGAGGCTACCATTTTGAAAGCTTGTAGACTATCCGGACCTATGCAAATAGAGGTTAGCATACACAACCCATATAGGACTTCGTGAAGTGCAAAAATATGGCTTCCTCATCCATAGGGATTCTTCAAACTCAAATTCGACGAAGCATTGAAAGGGAATCCAGGTCTGTGAGGTTATGGCTGTATCATTTGGTATTTTAGAGGCATTATGCTTGGTTTTATGTATGGATTTATCGACTAGGAAACCAACAACATGGATGAATTCAAAGGCCTTCTCCATGGTATTGAAATGGTTATGGAAAACAACTAGAGCCCCATAATCATTGAAGGGGACTCTAATATGATCGTCAAACATGACACAAAGCTTCATAATTGGTCCCAAAGCTCTAAGGTGGACCAGTTGTGGTGAATGGAGGGTCGTTTGGAAACACTTAAAGGACTCCTACTTGAGGGGATGGAATCCTGTTTCATGCATGTAATATGCAAGGGTAACAAGGTGGATAACATGTTGGAAAAATTGGGAACAGAGACCCACCAGGATATCAACGCGAAGGAATGGGACATGATCATTGATAAGATGGGGTGGGACAAATGTATACATCTAATGGCCCATGAGATGATAGGAACTAATGGCACAAGCCGGGAAAGACACCAGGCAAGTCCGTATGCCCTCTGAGCACATGGCTAGGAGGTTGTTTGTGTAGTCAATCCATGTGATGAGCATGTGAGATTTAATAGACCTTCAAAATATCACACATGCTCATCACATGGATGAAATTTATTCATGAAGACACAATACATTAGATGTATACATTTTTCCCACCCCATCTTATCAATGATCATGTCCCATTCCTTCGAGTTGATATGTTGGTGGGTCTGTGCTCGTCCCATGGATGATATTTATTCATGAATAAATATCATCCTTTTATTCAAATATTTGGACCGGGCATGATGTATCATGACCATTCTTCCAGTCATGACGGTCCTGTTGGCCTGATTTTTTGACCTAGGCTAACTAAAGAGATTAATCCCACACAAGTCGCTTAGAGTAGCTCTCGGTGTGTTTGAAATGGTAAAATCTCGCAGGTTATGGTCCTGCTACCAACTGAGTTTTTCCTCTTAAGGAGAATCTAAAAATTCAGTAAAAATTTATCCTAATTTTATTACTACCTAAATAAACCCTAGAATTAGTTTTCTAAAACCTAAGTTATCCTAAAATGCTTTCTTAAGGAAAATCTTCAATTTTTTAGGGTTTTGCTTCAAATATTTTAACTTAAAGACTATTTTAAGTTTTATCAAATTAATCTAATTCTATTTAACAATTGTTAAAATAAACTAAAATTTAAGAAATAAACTAAGCTAAGATTAAAATTAACTAACTATTCTATCTCAGCTGAGAGCAACTTGAAAAATAAATTAATTATCAATTAATGATTCAAATAAACAAAGAGAAAGACAATAATGATTTAAATGAAAATATTTAAATCATTATCATTAAATAACTCTATTGAATATGCACAACAACAGAAAATTAAAATAGATAACCACTTTTAATTTTTCTGTGATGTTCTATTAAATAATAACTAATAATCAATACCAAATAGTTGAATAAAAAAATGATATTTATTCATGAATACATTGTAAAAATACAAATGAAATCAAAAAAATAAATATGAAATGTTTATAATACCAAATTCCAATTCTCAATACAAATATTAATTAATCAAACTCAATAATATTCTCATTCAAACATTAATATTGTGTAAATAGAGTATTATTTTTGATAATAAATACAATCATAACACAGTATAATTGCACAAAAGGATAATGAGAAAATGATATATTGAAATATATATATATATGTATGTATTAAGTTTTCAAAAATAGTAACAGACAGTGATACCAGTTTGAGAACTCAAGTCACAATCCTTCCCCGAAGAAAAAACTGTAGCAAAGAGATTAAAACCAGAACTGTAACTATATTTCATATAAGTCTATTTCTTCAATACTCCATCCACCTCTACTACAATGAGCTTCCTAGCTTATATAATAAGACTAATAACTACTTCCCACTTTTGTGTAACAACTAGTCTAAAAATATCAATTAGTTTCTAACAGTTATTACATCACAAAGATAGGATCTTCATCATTGTTCTGTTACATTCCTCAAAAGAAGGGGGGCCTGGAAAACTTGATTACAACCTCCATAACTATGAAACGTGGCTTGTCTATGTTGAAATAATTAATTGAATTTGTAACAGCCTCAGCCTCCATTGCAAGCTATTAATGAGGTCGAACAAAATCATATCAAAAGTTTATCTAACAATGACACCTACAAAAATAGAAACCATGCATGAGTTTCATAAGTAATGTAATAAATACAAAACATAAATAATAAATAAATCTAATTTAATGATGAGCAATGCCCGTAGAATCTACGATTATGTGGGCATGCTAATTACCTGATTTCGTTATTTTCCCAAAATTGTAGCGACTAACATAATTTTTCAAGAAGAGAATTGGAACTTGGTAGCTCGATGAGCTTCTGACAATCTAGCTTTGAGTTTTAGAATTTTGAGCTTTTGATGCTCTGTTTGCTTAAGAAACCGCTGATTCATTATTGCCATGGATTTCTTAGTGGCTTTGTATCTATCCTTTTTCATTTTCATCTCTTGCCATTTACTAATCCACGGCAATAATTCATTTTTAAGAGATTTGATTTCTTCTTTCATATTTGATTCCTTTGAATACAATTATCTTAACTCTGTTTTCAATTCAGTAATATTGTCCTTTAATATCTGTTTAAGAGTTAATTGATTTTCTTCATTGCTTCTAACAGGTGAAGAATTACCAGTAAACAAAGCTTTATGTCCAGACCTAAAGGGAGAAGACTGATTAGCAAATTCATTTATCGATGACACAACTGGATGACTCATTTCAACATGCTGTTCATCATTTCCAAGAGAAATCCCATGAATTGGGGAATATTCATCATCTTCACTATCAATTTTTACCAGAGGAATCTCTTTAAGCTGCTGAGTAGTCACCGGAATTGAGGCTGTAGTCATACTTCGAGTAAATCATCATGTATCAACAGACATAGAACCCTTTGGTTTAGAATCTTTTCTATCACAACAGACTTGTGCTAACTGTTCAAGTTTTTGTGTAGATTCATTAAAATGTTTTTTAAGAGTGCCAAAATCATAGAGGAATTCATGAGTCATAGTATCAAAATTTTTAACATTCATTGATTTAGTATCCACCTTTATAGATTCGTCGTAATGTTTGACAGATGAAGATGGGTCCATATTAGTTCCAACATCTAATGGATCAATTTTATTTGGAAAACCATTACTAATATGATTATCCAAAGGCTGACTTGCTTCCTGTAACTTACTAACCCCTGGCTCAGCTTTATGAACATCATCGACTTTAGATTTCAATGAAGCCTTATGCTTTCTGCGAATTTTAGGAGGAGGATTAGGGAAATACTGTCTCTACCCTAGCTCGTTTTAAACCAATAATTCATCCCAAGATCTAACAATAAGGGATAACTGGTGCTGAACCAAAATTTTAATCAAACCATGGTGGAACAAGCTTCTATCAGGATTGCCTACAGTATTTTGCACAGAGTGTGCCATTTTCTTCAATATTTGAAGCAAGTAGAAAGGGAGATTAAGATTACAACCCTTCAAAGCTAATAATAATCTTAGATGATAATAATGGATATGAGAGAGGCGGCCATCATAGGAAATGTATCTGACTAAAACTTAATAAGATGCTTTCCATTTTGGTTTTAGGAATTTAACAGAAACCCCAAACTTAAGATTTGCATTAGCAGGTAAGGGTAAAAGCAATGACTTACACCTCTTTTTTATCAATCCTTCCTCCTTTAAACCAATGCTCTCCAGTTTGAGGAAGCTTCGTTGCTTCTGCAATTTTTTCTTCATCAATTATAAACTGAAACTCCCCAATTTGAGCTACATTCTCCTTCAGGCTGAGAGAAAATTGTTTGGTGACTTCAATATTATTACCACTGAAACGTCTAAAGAATGAACCCAACCTATATTTTCAAATAATGCAGCGATTTCCTCATTAGATTCTACTAGCTCAGGCCCTGAGATCTCGAATCGACTGAGAGGAGCCATTTTCTCATCACTACAACTCTGGTCTTGGTTTGGGATGAATGCCATTGTGAAGAAGGAAGGAATAGGGATACAAGTGAAAGGAATTGTGTGAACCATCAAATCCCTAATTGATTCATATGTGACAGGAAATAAAACCTCAAATTCATCCATGGTAACCATTTTTTTTGAAATAATGAAAACAGGTGCCAATGTTTCACGCTATAAGTAATGGATAGACTAGTCGTGAACAACAGAACTCTCAGAAATCATTATGTTAACACTTCCAATTTTAACTGAACTTTGTCATTTAAAATAATACAATTCAGGGTTTGATAACCATATAACACAAAGAACGAAGAGTTAATGATACATAGAACGAAATGATAGCTTCGTACAGGCTCCATAAATGGTAATGGTTATCAGTCATTATGAATCGAATTTCAATGACATGACTCCATCGTTAAACCAACAAATGGTAGTTGTATTGATTGGTGTCATAAAATTAAAGCCCAAAACCAAATGTTAATATGATCTCAATCTTTAGGTAGGTGATTCAAAAATATCGTTATCAAAACCCCTTAATTGTTTTGCGCTGATCTTGAGGTTTATTACACTCACTGAGGAAAACATCAAAGATTAATCAAAATCTTATGATGAAAACTTATTAAAGAAAAATCACTCCTTACGAATAAATCATAAGAAGTCTTGCTAAAATTTGAAGTGGTAAAGACAAACTTTAGCTATGTGAAATGCATATATAAAAACTTTGATAACTATGCATTTACAAATAAAATGACATAGTATTTAAAAGATAAAAATTTTATATAAAAATATATCATTAAGGTTAAAATAGGATAACTTTGATAACTATGCATTTACAAATAAAATAATGATGAATTATATATTGATAATATATTTAAATTAATTCATAAACCCTAATTATATAAATTACAAAAACTAATGATGAATACTTTGTAAAAAAAAAGGTCTAAAAGAAATCAATAAAACCTAACTCCAACAATTTCAAAATGCATTTTCATTTTAATCCAAAGAACTATTTAGCAGACTATAATTTAAATATGTTGAATCAATATATAATCAAATGTATTGATAATAATAAAATTGATTATATATGGAAAATTACAAGATTAGCAGCTGCTAATTTATTAAGTTTATGAAAATGTTCCCTAAAATTCTAGTATAACCCTTAACTCTTCTTAAATTGAGAGTACCTTCAGAATCGAAGATTCTGAAGGCACTCTTATATAATTTTTGTGATAAATCATAGAAGAGAACTGATCATTTTTATTCAGCAAGGCAGAAAAAATTGAGAGGGTTGTTGCCAGTTATCTCTGTTCATACAATTTCAAACAATGGTATAAACAAAATATTAAAATCTATTCAAAACAATAAAAAATCCTCAGTATAATAAAAACCATTATCTGATTTATATTCACAAGTATAATTCAGACATATCCCATCTCTGTAAATAAAAGTTTTGTTAAAGATAAACTTAAAAATATCTTAATCAAAACAAAGTACATATAGTAAAGATAATCTACACCATCAGTATAAGATATGGAAATGTACTTCACTGATAAATTTCTAGGAACTATTCCATGAATATAATAATTTCCTCTTTTTTTTTATAGAAATATAAACTAAAAATCAGAAACAATTACTTTGACCAAAGACTACTATCTAGGCATGATAACTTGATGTGATAGTATCATTCACGAGAACTGCCTAGAATAAGCAAGTCGGCTCGTGATGAGACCTCTTGTCTCTTGATATATTAACCAAGAGCCATCACCATGATGATCATAAATGAAGTTATACTAGACAGCACTGATGATCATGATTAGGCCGGCTCCTGATGAGACCTCCTATTCTTTAATCAAAGTTATGTTTCACTTGATTTAGTTTGGAAGTTTATATTTTATAAAATAAAAGATCATTACCTAGCATGGTAACCAAATGGTAATGTCAGTCACTAATATCACCAAAAAATGAATCAACTAGCTCGTGATGAGACCCCCTATCTCTTGAACTTACGATCAAGAGCCATTATCAGTTTCCTAATAATGTCATCCGATGATATTTATGATCCTGATCAGATCGTCTTATTACTAATACCTTCCGTCTCTCATTTTACATTTTAGAATTTTATTGAATGGAATAGATCTAAAAATTTTCCAAATTGTAAATAACTCTAAACGAAATGGCTGATGGTAGAGATCCATAAAGATTTTTCAAAGTACAAGTTTTGAAAAAGACATTAATCAGCCATCCTAACTATCAAAAGAAAATAGGAGAATGAGGGATAATCTAAATAACATTTACAAATATTTACAAATAATGATAGGTCCTTAATAGATTTAAGAAGCTTTGATCATTCTGAACCAATTTTTAAAAGACTTAATCTAATACCATAATTTAATGAACAAACTAGGTTTAAACCACAACACTTAATTATTTACAAATGTCCTCTCAACAAGGGAAAAGAAGGCTTCTTAACTCTACCTGCAGCAAGTTGACATTCTTGACATTTCCTGACAAAAGCATAGGAATCTCAAAATAAAGTAGGCCAATAATAGCCAGCCCTAAGAATCTTATGTGTCGTAGTTTCTCCACCAAAATGACCACCTGCTAGTCCAAAATGTAATTCTTTCAAAATCACTTCTGTTTCATCTTTGCCTAGGCATCTAAGTAAAACACCATCTGAATTTATTCTAAAAAGAATATTATCAATTAGTAAATAAGGATCAGATTTCAGTCTAAGTGCTCTCCTTTTCCTTGGTTCAAGGTAATCAGGAGCAGTTCCTATTTCCAGAATTGTTATTAAATCTGTGTACCAAGAATCCTGTGGTGGAGGATAAAAGTAAATCTCCCTTGTTAGTAATACTTCATCAATGACAGCTTTGGAACTGTTATTAGGAAAATGAGCTACTTCAGCAGCAAGTTTACATAATCCTTGACCCTTGACTACTATTGAAGGTTTAATTTCCAAGTCATACTCTTGAAGAGCTGTCATCCATGGTGCTCTTTTTTCACCTAAATATTTTTGCACTAGCAAATTTCTGACTGAAGGATAAGGAACTATCACTTTCATTCTAGATTTCAATAAATATGGACGAAAGTGCTTGACAGCTTTGAAAATAGCAAAAGCTTGCTTATAAACCTCATGGTAATTAAGTTCAGCACCTTTAAAATTTGAGCTCATAAACGAAATTGGTACTTCACTATTTTGCTGATTTAGCTAAGTTAAAACTGCTGCATATGATATGTCAGAAGCGAAGGTATACAATATGAAATCTTTGTTAAAATCCATGCTTAAAAGACTAGGAGCTTCTGAAATGGCTTCTAAAATTCTCTGAAAAGATTCTTTTTCAGTTTGTCCCCAATTAAAAATAGCATCCTTCTTAATTTTTTTTGTAAAGGACAGATGATTTCAGAAAAACTGGGGATAAATCTTCTGACAAAGTTTATTTTACCAAGAAATGATTGCATTGCTTTCTTGCTAGAAGGGTAAGTTATTTTTGAGATAGCTTGGGTTCATTCAGGATCAATCATGATCCCGTGTTTTGAAACCACGCATCCTAATAAAATACCTTCTAAAACAACAAATATTGTTTTCTTTGAATTTAAGGACACTCTGAATTTCCTACAATGTTCAAATACTTTTCCAAGATGATTAATATGATCATGTTGACATTTATAAAATACAGTAACATCATCTAAATAGACAACTACCGAATGATTAATTAGCCCTCTAAAAGCAATATCCATTGCCCTTTGAAAAGTTGCCCCAACATTGATTAACCCAACAGGCATCTTTCTGTAAGCGTATGTTCCCCATGGATTTCTAAAAGTTGTTTTCAGTTGATCATCTGGGGAAACCAATATTTGGTTATATCCTGAGAAACCATCAAGAAGTGACAGTATCTGAGACCCAGAAACTTTCTGAAGGATTTGTTCCATGGGAGGAACTGGGTAATTATCCTTTTCGAAAGACTTATTAAGTTTCTAAAATCAACGCATAGTCTAATATCACCATTTTTCTTCCTAACTGGAACTAAGTTGGCTACCCATTGAGCATGCCGAATAGGAAAAATAATCTTAGCAGCTAACAGTTTATTTAGTTCCTTTTTAATTGTTGGTTCTAATGACAAATGATATTTCCTAAGTTTCTATTGAAAAGGTTTTGACTCTTGTTTTATTGGAATAATGTGTTGTATGACTTGTGGATTGAAAATTTTCAAATCATCATATGTCCATGCAAAGACATCCTTAAATTATTTAAATAATTTTATGAATGCTGATTTCTCTGTAGGAGTGCAATCTATTCCTAGATTTACAGTTTGAGGATTCATTTCCGTTCCTAAATTTATGGTTTCATATTTCATTTGTGAGCTATTGGTTTTACAATTAGGAACAGACCTAAATTTATCTTCAAGATCAAAAAAAATTTCTAATCTCGAAACTGAGTTAGGAATAGGTTTTACCTTCTCAAAAGCTTTTTCAACTGAACAAAAATCATTTATTACCGAAAAATCCCGCAGATTTTCGTCATGTGTAACTTCATCAATGGCTGAATCTTTAAAGGTATCATCATTTGTTAGGAAATTCAGCACCTGCACATAATTATCAAACACATGCCAG
The DNA here is from genome assembly GCA_001517045.1 of Pseudotsuga menziesii. Classification (NCBI taxonomy): domain Eukaryota; kingdom Viridiplantae; phylum Streptophyta; class Pinopsida; order Pinales; family Pinaceae; genus Pseudotsuga; species Pseudotsuga menziesii. The sequence continues at coordinate 160,578 of LPNX010626333.1, read as the reverse complement.
TTAAAGATATTATCTGGTATAGAAGGCCTAAAAATCAATTCAACTGAAAAGAAATCCGGTGTGAAATTTTCTAATGGAATTTGTTTTGATGCTACATTCGCTAATAAATCTGCCTCTTGGTTCTGAAATATTGGAACTGATATTATATTAAATGCACGAAATGTGAAATGAGATTCCCTACCTCTCGTTGATAATTCTGCAAATTTTCAGAAATGCAATGAATAGAGTTACGGACTTGCCTAATGATAATTTCAGAATCTCCATATGCAATTAGCACTTTAATATCCAAATCAATCGCTTTCTTCAAACCCTGAATTAGATCTTCATATTCCATCGTATTGTTTGTACAATTAAATTCAAGCCTACAAGCTATACATGTTTCATTTCCTTTAGGGTCAATTAACAGGCAACCAGCTCATGCTCCTTCTTTAGACTTTGACCCATTGAAATATAAAGTCCAAGTAGAACTATTAAAAACTACTTTACTTTCGATAATATTCACAATATTATGACTATCTACATCATTTACAATCTCCTTGAATGAAGAATCATGGGAAATGGTTGTAACATTAAGAATTTATGATTATTTTTTATTATCAAAGAAAACAGAATTTTCAGATTTAAAACTACCAAACCCAAGTTCATACATATAGTTCCCCATAATGGAATCTAAAAATAAAACCGGTTCACTAGGATTGTGTAATTATGTCACATTATGTTTCATATATCTTTCTCTGTTTATCTTAATTTTATTTGACTTTCCATTATTATGTAACCATAAAGTTGACCATTCTATAGCAAAGAATCCATTTAATTGTTGAGACCAATCCCTACTCAAAAACATCCCATACGCATCAGGAATGTCTACAACCACAATGTCTATAATTTGAAAAACTGAAGAGTTACAAGCAATCCTAACTAGAACATCTTTCATCTCTACTACAACCCTCACATTTGTCCTATCCAATTGAGTAATCTGTAAATTTGATGGAACAGTAATCTGTAAATTTGATGGAACATACTTTCCATTAAACCTTTTGCATATAGACAAAGGCATTACATTGGAAGATGCTCCGGAATCAACCATGCAATTGTGAACATTCCTATTAAAAATATCAAAGGTAAGTAGGAATGGAGGAGTTGTTGATTTTGAATTTTTCCCTATTAGCAAAGCTTTATCAACTGTTGAATTTCCTTTATCAGTTGATGTTAAATCATTATTAGAATTGTTAGTAGCTACATTTTGTTTAGCGTTAGTAATTATTGAACTCATGGCAGGATTTATAATAGGACTATTAGGCATTGGGTAAATTTGAAGAAGATCATACATACTAATGTTTTCACATGTCTTCTTTAAATATTCAATTATGTCATATTGTAAATCCAACTTTGGAGCATTTTGAATAGGATGAACAATCCTCGCAGATTGAGTCTGTTTATTAGGTTGTGAATTGTTGTTATCGTTACTCAGAGTAGAACTTGATGATGCTCCAGGAGTATTTGCAAATGTTCTACTACGAGTATTATAGGAATGTTGTCTTGAAGGAGGACTTTTACCTTCATAATATTTTACAAGACTGTCCCAGAAATGACCATTAACTTGTTGAGGTTCTTCCAATTCATCTTCATTTTCAGATTCCTCTTCCTCTTCATTTTCAACAGTTTCTTGATTTGAGGAAGTTTCAGATAAAGATAAGATAGCTTGAATAGTATTAAAAATTTATTCATATACTGCTATATCAGGCGGTGTACTTGTTTTATCATTAGTGTTAGGATTCTGTGTAAACTGATTTCTAAAATATCCTCTAAACGAGGAAGCTTAAGAATTAGTTTTTTTTAATCCTACAACTTCATTAGTTAATGCCTGAATAGCATTCTGCAGTTGTTCTACATCAAATGCCTTATGCTTTTCCGAATTAGGTCTTTCAATATTCCTATGAGGAAAAGTATCAACTTTTCCACTTCTATCTGGTTCATAGGACATCGAATCCTTCTCAACTTTAATGGCTTCCTCAAAAGTTTCCACAAGAGTTGTTTTACCAGCTCTCTTAACAAACATCCCAGGATATTTTGGTAAGGCTGAAGTATAGTTTTGTATGATTATATCCTCGGGTGGTTGAGAAGCGACGGGAATTTTATTTTTTAGTGTAAGAAATATCTGATTAAAATCTTTAATTCTTTCTTTATGTTCCATTTTAATCCAAGATAACGCAATGGCTAAAAGAGAAGGTGTTTTATCCTCCCCAAATTTATCTAAGAAATATTTATTAAATTCAGCCCAATTTGTGATTGATCCATGGACTAATGAAAAAGTACCATGTAGATGATTTCCATTCAAAAGTTAAAGGGAACAACCGACAAACCGCGTCTTCATGCTAAACATTCAAAGTTTGAATAGATAACATGAATTTATCTACATGCACCTCTGTAGGCTCTTTGTTATTTGGATTAAACTTTGAAAGAAGTTTATCTAAATGTTTGGGTAGAGGATGTTGAACACCAGGAACAGCTACAACAGTTGTTCTCAACCAAGGAAGTTGTGGATTGGGTGGAGGATTAGGTGGAGGGTTACCTCCTCCTCCTACAAGTATGTTTCCAGCCATAGGAGTTCCTTCAAAATCTGAAGAACTCCCTGGATTCGATGACCCTGGACTATCAGACAATGATTCTGGAGGAGAATGTGGCTGATCAAAACCACCTACAGAAGTCAATCTTCTAGCAGTATTTGTTTGAGTAATTTCTCTTTGATGACTTCTAACTTGATAACTTGGAGTGCTATCGGCTTCTACTGGATCTTGAGTAACTATATTCAATTGAGGATTACGTCTTTGTTGTCTAGGGAGACCATAGTCTATTGGAGTTAAACCAAGTTGATGAGCATATTCTCTCATAAGAATATGACGTGATTCTTCTAAAGTTTGAGTACTCTGCTCATGAGTGAATGGATGTGTAATGTGATCACACTCAAGGATGCTCCTAACAGTTTCTATAAATGGTGATCTAATAGCTTCATATTGTAACGGAGTTTGTTGACTAGTTGAAGTTTTATCATTAGTTCTACCTGCCATTAATCATCAACAAGCCCTCTGTCTAGCACCATTTGTTGGCCTGATTTTCTGACCTAGGCCAACTAAAGAGATTAATCCCACACAAGTCGCTTAGAGCAGCTCCCGATGTGTTTGAAATGGAAAAATCTCGTAGGTTATTGTCCTGCTACCAACTAAGTTTTCCCTCTTAAGGAGAATCTAAAAATTCAGTAAAAATGTATCCTAATTTTATTACTACCTAAATAAACCCTAGAATTAGTTTTCTAAAACCTAAGTTATCCTAAAATGCTTTCTTAAGGAAAGGATTCAATTTTTTAGGGTTTTGCTTCAAATATTTTAAATTAAAGACTATTTTAAGTTCTATCAAATTAATCTAATTCTATTTAACAATTGTTAAAATAAACTAAAATTTAAGAAATAAACTAAGCTAAGATTAAAATTGACTAACTATCCTATCTCAACTGAGAGCAACTTGAAAACTAAATTAATTATCTATTAATGATTCAAATAAACAAAGAGAAAGACAATAATGATTTATATTAAAATATTTAAATCATTATCATTAAATCACTTTGTTGAATATGCACACCAACAGAAAATTAAAATAGATAACTACTTTTAATTTTTCTGTGATGTTCTATTAATTAATAACTAATAATCAATGCCAAATAGTTGAATAAAAGGATGATATTTATTCATGAAGACATTGTAAAAATACAAATGAAATCAAAAAAATAAATATGAAATGTTTATATTACCAAATTCCAATTCTCAATACAAATATTAATTAATCAAACTCAATAATATTCTCATTCAAACATTAATATTGTGTAAATAGAGTATTATTTTGGATAATAAATACAATCATAACACAGTATAATTGCACAAAAGCATCATGAGAAAATGATATATTGAAATATATATATACATATATTAAGTTTTTAAAAATAGTAACAGACAATGATACCAGTTTGAGAACTCAAGTCACAATCCTTCCCCGAAGGAAAAACTCCAGCAAAGAGATTAAAACAAGAACTGTAACTATATTTTAGATAAGTCTATTTATTCAATAATCCATCCACATCTACTAAAACGAGCTTCCTAGCTTATATAATAATACTAATAACTACTTCCCACTTTTGTGTAACAACTAGTCTAAAAATATCAATTAGTTTCTAACAGTTATTACATCACAAACATAGGATCTTCATCATTATTCTGTTACATTCCTTGAAAGAAGGGCACCTGGAAAACTCGATTACAACCTCCATAACTATGAAACATGACTTGTCTATGTTGAAAGCATTAATTGAAGTTGTAACAGCCTCAACCTCCATTGCATGCCATTAACGAGGTCGAACAACATCAGACCAAAAGTCTATCTAACAACGACACCTGCAAAAATTGAAACCATGCATGAGTTTCATAATTAATGTAATAAATACAAAAAATAAATAATAAATAAATCTAATTTAATGATGAGCAATGCCCGCAGAATCTACGATTCTGTGGGCATGCTAATTACCTGATTTCGTTATTTTCCCAAAATTGTAGCGACTAACATAATTTTTCAAGAAGAGACTTGGAACTTGGTAGCTTGATGAGCTTCTAACAATCTAGCTTTGAGTTTCAGAATTTTGAGCTTTTGATGCTCTGTTTGCTCAAGCAACCACTGATTCATTATTGCCATGGGTTTCTTAGTGGCTTTTTATCTATCCTTTTTCATTTTCATCTCTTTCCATTTACTAATCCACGACAATAATTCATTTTTAAGAGATTTGATTTCTTCTTTCATATTTGATTCCTTTGAATACAATTCTCTTAACTCTATTTTCAATTCAGTAATCTTGTCCTTTAATATATGTTTAAGAGTTAATTGATTTTCTTCATTGCTTCTAACAGGTGAAGAATCACCAGTAAACAAAGCTTTATGTTCAGACCTAAAGGGAGAAGACTGATCAGCAAATTCATTTATCAATGACACAATGGGATGACTCATTTCAACATGTTGTTCATCATTTCCAAGAGAAATCCCATGAATTGGGGAAAATTCATGATCTTCACTATCAATTTTGACCAGAGGAATCTCTTTAAGCTGCTGAGTAGTCACCGAAATGGAGGCTGTAGTCATACTTCGAGTAAATCGTCGTGTATCAACAGACAGAGAACCCTTTTGTTTAGAATCTTTTCTATCACAACAAACTTGTGCTAACTGTTCAAGTTTTCATGTAGATTCATTACAAGGTTTTTTAAGAGTGCCCAAATCATAGAGGAATTCATGAGTCACAGGATCAAATATTTCAACATTCATCGATTTACTATCCACCTTTACAGATTCACCGTAACCTTTGACAAATGAAGATGGGTCCATATTAGTTCCAACATCTAATGGATCAATTTTATTTGGAACACCATTACTATTATGAGTATCCGAAGGCTGACTTGCTTGTTGTAACTTACTAACCCCTCACTTAGCTTTATGAACATCATTGACTCTAGATTTTAATGAATCCCTATGCTTTCTGCAAGTTTTAGGAGGAGGATTAGGCCAATACTGTGTCGACCCTAGCTCATTTTCAATCAATAATTCATCCCAAGATCTACCAATGAGGGATAACTGGTGTTGAACAACAATTTTAATCAAACCATTGTGGAACAAGCTTCTATCAGGATTGCATACAGTATTTTGCACAGAGTGTGCCATTTTCTTCAATCTTTGAAGCAAGTATAAAGGGAGATTAAGCTTACAACCCTTCAATGAAAATAATAATCTTAGATGATAATAATGGATATGGGAGAGGCGGCCATCACAAGAAATGTATTTGACTAAAACTTCATAAGACGCTTTCCATTTTGGTTTTAGGAATTTAACAGAAACCCCAAACTTAAGATTTGCATTAGCAGGTAAGGGAAAAAGCAATGACTTACACCTCTTTTTATCAATCCTTCCTCCTTTAAACCAACGCTCTCCAGTCCAGGGAAGCTTCGTTGCTTCTACAATTTTGTCTTCATCAATTATAAACTGAAACTCCCCAATTTGAGCTACATTCTCCTTCAGGCTGAGAGAAAATTGTCTGGTGACTTCAAGATTATGACCACTGAAACGTCTAAAGAACGAACGCCAACCTATCTTTTCAAATAATGCAGTGATTTCCTCATTAGATTCTACTATCTCGGGCCCTGAGATCTCGAACCGACTGAGAGGATCCATTTTCTCATCACTACAACTCTGGTCTTGGTTTGGGATGAATGTCATTGTGAAGAAGGAAGGAATAGGGATCCAAGTGAAAGGCATTGTGTGAACCATCAAATCCCTAATTGATTCATACGTGACAAGAAATAAAACCTCAAATTCGGCTATGGTAACCAATTTTTTTGAAATAATGAAAAAAAGTGCCAATGTTTCGTGTTATGAGTAATGGACAGACTAGTCGTGAAAAACAGAACTCTCAAAAATCATTATGTTAACACTTCAAATTTTAACTGAGCTTTGTCATTCGAAATAATACAATTCAGGGTTTGATAACCATATAACACAAAGAACGAAGCGTTAATGATACACATAACGAAATGATAGCTTCATACAAGCGCCATAATTGGTAATGGTTATCAGTCATTATGAAATCGAATTTCAATGACATGAATCCATCATTAAACCAACAAATGTCAGTTGTATTGATTGGTGTCATAAAATTAAAGCCCAAAACCAAATGTTAATATGATCTCAATCTTTAGGTAGGTGATTCAAAAATATCATTATCAAAACCCCGTAATTGTTTTGCGCTGATCTTGAGGTTTATTACACCGAGGAAAACATCAAAGATTAATCAAAATCTTATGATGAAATCTTACTAAAGAAAAATCACTCCTTACGAATAAATCATAAGAAATCTTGCTAAAATTTGAAGTGGTAAAGATAAACTTTGGCTATGTGAAATGCATATATAAAAACTTTCATAACTATGCATTTACAAATAAAATGACATAGTATTTAAAATATAAAGTTTTTATATAAAAACAGATTATTAGGGTTAAAATAAGATATTTAAATTAACTCATAAACCCTAATTATATAAATTACAAAAACTAATGATGAATACTTTGTAAAAAAAAGGTCTAAAAGAAATCAATAAAACCTAACTCCAACAAGTTCAAAATGCATTTTCATTTTAATCCAAAGAACTATTTAGCAGACTATAATTTAAATATCTTGAATCAATATATAATCAGATGTATTGATAATAATAAAATTGATTATATATGTAAAATTACAAGATTAACAGCTGCTAATTTATTAAGTTTATGAAAATATTCCCTAAACTTCCATTATAACCCTTAACTGTTCTTAAATTGAGAGTACCTTTATAATCTAAGATTCTGAAGGCACTCTTATATAATTTTTGTTATAAATCGTAGAAGAGAATTGAACATTTTTATTCAGTAAGGCAGAAAAAAATTGAGAGAGTTGTTGCCTGCCAACAGGTTCTAAGAAGGAAATTACTATTTATAAGGATGGAAAGTGACAGGGAGCATCACATTAGTAGTTTGAGTCGGGCTTTTCCTACAACTTACATAAAAAATAGGTTGGTTTTGTGTCAGTGAGGAGGTATACCCATAGATGGCAGAAAAGGAAGAGAGAATCACCCTTTAGCCCAGGAAGACGACTTAGGGAAAGCCACCAAAGCCCAAGAAAAGGCAATGTGGGAATCTAGGATGTTAGAGTTCGAGCTCCTATGGGAAATTTAACAACGTTTCAATGAGACAGAGAAGTAGTTATGGGTGGATCCTTGCAGAGAGAATCTCCATGAAAAGTGCCGAAAGGACAAAGAATGGATCCTCGACCCTAGACACACTATGGGTAGAGTCAATATTTATGAGAAAAATATTGCTCTCTTCTTGGTGATGAAAAGCCTAGTTGGGTGGTCGGCCTAGGATAAGAAAGGGGATGTTTTAGATGATGTGCACCAGGATCAATGGAGAGAGTCTATATCGGTGGAATTCTAGTAGTTGAATTATAAAGTTGATTTCCTCATTAAATGTCTGGGATTTCAAGTTTCTAAAGTGCCTTCTCCTATGGCAGCTAAGAAGCAGGATGTGGACAGATTGGGACACGGTCAGATGCCAGGCCTCTCGCATATTCTGCTCTAATGGTCTATTATGGTATCGTGTTTGATATTTCTCTGGTTGGAAGGGGATCTTAGTTTCCTTTTGGCCTTGTCAATAGTTTGTAGGAGTTTCTAGATTGATCGTTTTAGGAAGATTTTTTCATCTATGTTGGACGAATTTCGGACCCTTAGTGTCTCAGATCTTAGTCTCTTGTTTCTACACTCGGTTTTTGGTGGGGAGGTTGGTTAGAACTACTAGGGATATTCATCTAGAATTTTGATATCATGATATGATGAAATGGAAATCTCTGGATGTAAACTTTTTTTTTTGATATTAATATAAAGTTCGTTATCTTACTTAAAGAAAAGGATAAATAAAATCACACATTGTAGGAAAGTAAAACTAGATCATTGAGAGGTGATATAAGTTCAATCCATGTGATATTTTGAAACCATTTTTGGAGTCTCATTTTAGTAGATTCTCAATATATTAGGATGAGTGATCCCTCAAACAACATTGTAGGAAATGTAAAGTGTTGATAATAAAATAACATAAAGGAGATACGCAAGAAATGAAATAAGAAACTAATAAAATGACATCACACAACAAAAATGAAACTAGTTATGAAACATATACTAGAGAGCAGGGGAAATTCCTCATTTGGAATACACTGCCAAGGAGGGATACAATACTAGATAACAATATGCAACAACAATCTCTTTATTCCAACATCAAAAGATTACAAGGAGTTACAATGGTCCAACCTCTCACTCTTTAACCCCCTTCTCTAGTATATAACTTATTCTAATATCGAACCTCTCTAACATATTAGTTGAATGAAATTCTCTCTTATTTATACATATAGGTCAATATACTAGGAGGTTACATTAGGTTAAGATTAGATCCTACATAAGTGGATCCATAACCTACAAGTCTTAATTAAAAATATGTGGATCCCCAAGTCACAAATTTTTATATTTAGACTAAAATAGTTTGAAGAGGTTAATATCATTGTAATACATGAAATATATGCAACCAAATTCACTAAAAATAGCTACAATTTGATCAAACCCCTTAACTATTGGAATAGGAATGCTGGAAATTCCATTAAAAAAAGTTTTAAATATGTCACAAAATCACCCACTTTATTTGCATTTTTCGAGGATCCGAACCCATTTTGACCTAAATGACTCCATTCTCCACAAAACCCAAGTGTTGGATTTTTCAATATTTTTTTTATCTACTTAGAAAATGTAGTTCAATTTGATCCTGAAAACAGTCACCTGGAGGAAGTCTCACTATGGAACCAATAGATTGTCATAGTTCAACTACATATTTGCAACACTGTCTAACTACCAGACTATCAGATTCGCATTTTTATTGCTAGAAATAACTATTAATTTAGGAAACCACAACATATGGCCGAAGTAAACAACATAAGATGATAATTTGATCATTTTAGGGTACATATGTCATGTGAATCTCATGAAAGATAATAAATAGATAATTATGAAAAAATGGTCATTGAAGTGCATGAATATGGAAGGGAAAAGTAGGTGAAAGAATGAATAATTGGAACCATAAATGCACCAATTTCAAGGCCGAATAGTTCTTAGGGGATATTTCACCCTCTATCAATCATGGACATCAAATTCAAAGTGACATTCTTTAATATTCTATCACTTGAATCTCATTTTTCAAGTTAATTAAAATGTCGACATGAGAAGGGAGGTCGATATTTACTTTCAGGTATTATATAGACCCAATACCATCTAGGAGAATGTGGAATCCCACCTCCTATCATGGTGGCACCAAAATAACCCAAATGACTCCTAAGTTAGGAAAGATGATCAAATAAACTATATATGGAAAAGGGATGATGATATAATTTTAACACCCTCTGTTAATCCTAACTTGGACAATCTTCGGCCTTGACAGCTAGGCCAAAATTCACCCATACAATCTAATGAAAAATAAAAAACTACTTAATAAACTAAGGAAAATGGGGAAAACCTCAAGGGAAAATACTCCCCTCAAAAAAGCAGTGAATCAAGAAAAAAAACTATACTTTAAGAGAAAATTCTTCTCTTTGGTTAATAAGTTGTAAACATGTTGCTGCAATTTACAGCACTATGCAAAAAAAATGTAATAGATCGGTTCTTATGTGTAGTAGCATCCTTAGACTATGCATATGAACTTATCAATTTTTTTTTATCTAATGAATGTTCTTTGTGTTTATTCTTTTTGAAGGAGGAATGGAATGATCAATTTTGTTCTTCAGTGGGCCAAATTGGTGACCATTCTCTATCATCAAGTAGAATTTCCCTAGAAGTTCGTTGCACCACTCTGTAGATAGGGAAGCTATGTGAGAGAGTGCAACATGTTCATTATGATAATGGGACCATGTTCTCCTTCTTTCATTTGCACTCCCAGCACCATCCGAAACTACTTCAATGATATCTTGGGTCCATTTAGGCTTAGGCCACTGATTTGGAATGGGAGTTGGATCTGGATATAGATTCTCAAGAGGTACAACCTTGTTGTGCCCCTGCTCAACAGCCTTACAAAATACATATTTCATCAAACAAAATCCTATTTTGTTGGATGAAATGTTCGAATTTCTCAGGACAAATCTAATGAATCACCAGCTACTGAAATGATGACTTTCTGTGAGCTACTGAATTAGTGAAATTTTATGTTTTTAAGCAGCCTTTGCAAACTATAGGATATTTGACAAAATCACCATTATCAAGTTATTATTTTGGATGGATTTACATTTAACAATCAAGGGATGAGTATTAATAATTTCCATATCTTTTCCTTATAACCTAATCTTGAAACCTTATCCAAGCATTTATCACTTGATCTTTACCCTTTGATTTTGTTATTATAATATTGATATGTTTGTGAAATTGGAAGGTTGGTCGTTGTATGGTTTGGTACCTTATTGGGGTCTATTCGAATTATATTTACAAAGCCTTTAATATAATCTGCGAATTATGCATGACCCAACCTTGTTATTTGGTCTTGATCTTGATGATAAGCTTCATAGGTTAATTTTATTATCACAAGTAAAGGTTGAGGTTGATACAATGCGTCGTGGGACTTGTATTTCACGTAGTATGTCCGCCATCCCTGAAGGTTAGACTATCATATACTAAGGTTGATATATCATTGATCGAGGTTCATTATTTGCAGGTGGTTTGGTTCATGTCTGTCATCGCCAAAAACCGATCCACTTGCCGGTAAATGAATATGGCATTATTGCCTTGTACTCGAATCTATCCATCACATTCAATGGCTGGTACGCGACCAATGTCGTGGCATCATCCTTGTGCAGTACCTGTGGTCTATGCAATGAGTGGTCTTACGTCAATAGCTCGGGATAAATTATGGCAGGATCAATTTAATATCGATTTGTTTGCTATCATTTCTTATTTTGATTACCTGGTAGCATTATCATTCCCCTTCATGCCGAAGTTTCAGCGTTATCGGCTGCATCCACCCATGTCACAGTCGGTTTATGAACGCATAAGTTTCCGTTGCTTAGTTTTTCTCCTGGGTCTGCACCCTGAGTGCTCTCTTGCTAGTTCTCTGTCGTGTTTTGATCTCGAATACCTTTTCTGGGTGAGTTTTCGTGCATGTGCACAGATAGTCATGGCGCCGGTAGTGAGAGTCGAGCCCTGTGAGATGAAATTACTGGATTTGAACCCTGAACTTTCAGCCAAGGTCGAGGATATGGGATGGTTTCCGTTTATTAGTAAGTTTTTGGATTTGAACCCTGAAGTCACGAGGGTGTTTGCTGTGTCTTTGGACGAATTTCAAGTTAAAGTTGGTGATCTCCAGTTTTGTGTGGCTGAATGCTCGGTTGCGCTTGCAACTAGTCTACCATTAACAGGAAAAAGGTGGTTTAAATATAAGCGAATGGACATAACCGAATGGAGGTAGCTACTTAAAAACCCCTGTCAAGAGGTATCGTTCAGAACTGGAGTGGCCCAGAGATACTTTAAAAAGGAATGGCGCCCGGTCTTGGACTTAATACACAGGTATGTGACATGTGAAGGTCGCCTGTCTTCAGCCTATGTTTACCATTTGCGGTTGATGTATGTTTTTATTGGGTTTCCTCTGAATTTACCTTATTACCTGGTTCATAGTCTGTCTAAAATGTCCTCTGCGATTAAAAAAGGCTCGAAGTGCATTAGCCATAGCCTTTTCCATCACGGCTTGGTCAGAATGTTAATTGAGAGGGAATTGTCAAAATTAGACCAATTATGGGATGAGTTCATTGAGTCTAATGGTTTTTCAGTTTTTTTCCACTGTCAGTTTGACTGTCCCGAGGAATGTATCAGGCATCAAGAGCCTAGTCATGCTTCGTTTTAATTTGCACCAGAACCCTTGTTAAACCCTACCAGTCATATGAGCCCCAACGCTTGTCATGACCCTGTGTCCACTCCGGTAAATAGCCCTGGTACTCCTCTGGTCTCCAAACGCATGAGGAGGTCTTCAACTTTGTTGCCAGTTACACCAAAGAGGAATGTCGATAAAACCTGGAATCGTGGAAGTGATAGGCCGAAAGCCAAGATTATGGGTAGGTTTACTAGAAGTATGGCCAAGGGCAATGCTGTCAAATCACCTGTGAATGATGGTGTTCGTGTTGAGACTGTTGTGATAGACGATGAAGAAGTAGACCCTGTGTTGCCTGTTGATAACCATAATGTTGCGCATGAATCTATCTCGAACCCTATCGACGATAGTCTTCCTAAGTTTGATAAAGATGTTCGAGTTGATCCGGTTGTTGATCCTCTAGCTAAGGGGAAGCCCGTAGAGACAAACGTATCAAGTTCTTATCAGGTTGGGGATATGATGGACCTACTATTTGTTAACTGCTTGTTGGATAAGATTCGCAGCATGGAAGGAAGAGTGACTGAGATGTTGGCTCATCGTGATATTTGTTGGGACGCATACTCCATGTTTGGGTAACTCCGCGGTTAATTAGAAAGTTTGTAAGCGGAGTTACGGGTCAAAAAAGTCTTAGGGGTGTCGGGGGAAGTTAAAACTCCTTTTTTGTAATAAACCCTTGGTTGAAATCCAGGGTTTAGGGTTTTGGGTGCCCATGGTTTAAGACCATGGTTTTGTAAAAATGCGCAGTATAAATAAGCGCTTGTATAAAGAAGATAGGTTAGGTTTTATGATATAAGAAATCTTAAGGCGAAGCTAAGGTTGATTTTGTAAGGAAAGGTTAAGTCCCAGCTGTGTGGATGGATGACCTCTGCAGCTGTGTGCGCAGAGGGTTTTTGTAAAGAAGATTGAGGAAAGACCTGCAGCTGTGTGCGCAGGGGCCTGCTGCTGTGTGCGCGACTTTTTAAGGACTGAAGGGATCTGCAGCTGAGTGCGCAGATCAACTGTGGTTTTGTAGCAAGTTGAATAGAACACAGTTTGTGGACGTAGCCCCTATAATGGGGGTGAACCACGTTATATCCGGTGTTGTGGTTTCTTGTGCTGTTTCTGTTTCTGTTGTCTTTTATGCATTAATAACTGTATACATCTGATAAGTTAGATCGCTGCTAATATTTAGCTTCGCTGTGAATTCCTTGTAGTGGGTTGAGCAAGTCACGACTGTTTATTTATCTGTGAAGTTGTATGTGAATGAATGGTAAAGCTTTATAATTATTGATTAATAAGGTCATTAAAAGGCTAAGGTACAGTAATCCCCCTCTCTGCTTGCAGAAACTTGATTTTGCGGCACCCCATAGCTCTTTCGGGTGAGACTGCAACCTGCACACAGGTTGTTGCCGAAAGGGCCAACACTGTGGGTCTTTTGTTGGTGCGACACTAAAGGATTAAACTCGGGTCTGCCCTATTGCCCAACAATATTGTGGAGGCTAAGAATTTAAAGTTGAAAGAGCAGTTAGATGCAGACACTAAGTCTTTGCTGCGTGTTGAAAAGCATAAGAATCGTTTGATTCGAAGGGTATTAAAGTTGCAGAATGAAAACGATAAGAATGAGGAGAAAGTAAGGGGCTTAATGCTCAAATTACTCTTATGCAATTTAAGGTTCCGTCGCAGAATCCATCTAGTGGTGTGAACATTCCGGTTTTTTAATGCACCTATGAATTTATAATGGGTTGAAATGCACTTGCTTTTGGGTTTCAGGTTTGAAGTTATGATAGATTGATAATCGGGTTATTTCCTTACAGGTATTCGGTTTAATTCATTTATTATTTAGTTTATTGCATTTTCCTTTGGTATGTGTTTTAATTAGATTTCTTTTTGTGCAGTATCGCGGATGATGGTTTTGGATCCTGCCTCGGATTTTGATGATTACTTACTCTCCAGACGATCCCCACATAATCAGGAATAGATAGATTACCTATCTTATGTTCCAAGTGTTAATATATTACTAGTGCCAGTCTTTTTCCAATTTCTGTAATATCAGTCGAATCTCTTCAATCTCAAAATGATTATTACATATATTAAAAATGACATATTTCATTTGTCATTTTTAATAAGATTGGTTGAGATTTAGATTAGATACTTTCCAGTTTTGTAGAACTGTCTTTGTGTGAAATTCGAAGTATTTAATAGAGTCAGGTTGGTACTGGAAAGGGGGTTGATAGTTTGGGAAAGGAGATGACAAGACTATTGTTTGATCTTTCTGTAACTTGAGGAAGTTTCCTGTCAGCAGATACAGTATTTTAAACTGGTGATACTTATATATGTTTACAGTTTTATACTTCGCATATGTGTTTATGGTATCCCTTGGTCTTGTTACTATTTTTCTATATTATTAATGTTTGTTATAATCTCTTTAAAGAATTGTGCAAATATATTATATATGATTGTCGACTTATACTGATTTAAATTTGATGATGTATGTCATGTTGTAAAATGATGATTGACATCGTAACATATGTGATATATGTGTCTATTGTATGATCTTGTTAATTTATGAATTTCTTTTGAATTCTTTCAAGATTATTAATACAGTAGTCCCATTAGCAGGTTTGATTTCAGGTTAAATTTTTGCATCGCTCCTGATCAGGATAGGACTTAGATTAGGTTAATATATTTTCTGTTTCTGTTAATTATATTAAAAAAAAATCTTATTTGAATCAGATCTTTATATTCATATTACAATTCAGATTATTCTCTTGTAATTAATGTACAAGTGTTTATAATATATCTATGTAAATTTATCAACTCTGTTAATATTCAGTTACTTGTTTATTCTTGTATGATAAATTAATTGCTTGAAGTAGATGTAATTTAACTGATTGATCTTGTTAGATATAACATTTATTAACTCGTGTAGGAATAGGCTTAGATCTGATTAACAATCAGTAGCGTTAGCTTTACCTGTTAGACTTCCTTTAATTAAACTTTCAGGCTAACAGAGCCTTTAAACCTGTTGGGAACAACCATCCCAAATAGCTTGGAGCCTGCTTTAAGGATCCCAGTCTGGGTTGTCTTCCATTGTTACGTGCATAGTCACATATGCCCATCAACAATGGTGCTAGAAGGAGGGCCAGCTTAAGTAAATGGCTGATAAAAACAATCCTGTTAACAAAACCAATCAGCCTATCACCCCTCAAATACAGTCATCATCACAACCATGTACTCTCCGGTCATCACGTTTAGGTGAAGCCCCTCTGAACGACTTTGTTCGAAACCTTATCTCTCAGTTCAACTCTAGCAGTACTCACCAACCTGAAGAACTTGACCAGTTCGAACAAGCCATAAATGAATCTCATAGGATTTTAACAAGGGCTTATTCGAATCTCACTAGGCACCAACCCACTGAATTGCCTCTCCCGCAAATCACACGTCCTCGTACTCATCATACTGAACTCGCGTCGGAAGAATAGGAACAACCTGTAGGTGCCTTTCCTGATCCTCAGATACAACAGTTTATGACAGGCTCCAATCAGGATTCATCTTCTTCAGGACCACCTGCTTTAGGAGGGTCTGGTCAACCACCATCTCCACCTCATTCACCCCCTCGCATTCCTCAAACACCACCTTCACCACCTCCAACTCCAAGGAACATGGCAGGTGTAAACCCCCCAAACCCTAATGCTAACATGCCATGGTTAGCTCAGGATGCAGTGGCTGTCCCAGGCAATCAACACCCTTTACCTAAGCATCTTGAGAAGTTGTTACCCAAGTTCAATCCTGAGCAGAAAGAGCCAGCGAAAGATCATGATAAGAAGTTTATGCTAGCAGTTTGGCTCTTAGATGTTGAACATGAAGATGTGGTTTGTCGACTTTTCCCTTATACATTTGAGGGTAAAGCTTCGACATGGTATTTTTCACTTACAGCTGGTTCTATAACCAGTTGGAACGAATTCGATCTTGCTTTCATGAACAAGTTTGGAGACGACAAGACTCCAGCTGCCTTGGTGTTAGAATTGTCTAGAATTTGCATGGAAACCAAGGAAAAGGTCAAAGATTTTAATCAGCAATTCCTAACTCTAAGAAACAGGATTCCTGCCACTTCAAGGCCAGCTGAGGATGTCACTATTGAATTCTACACTTCAGCCTTGCCTATGTCAATGGCCATGTTTGTCAGACAAAAAGCCAAACTTACCCTTACTGAAAACTTTGAAGAAGCAATTAAGGTTGAGAAAGATATGTCTACCATAAAGGAAAACCCTGGGGTAGATATTGATTCTGCATCTTCTTCTCGAAAGAATACTGGCAGCCCTGCTAAAACTGCAACGCCTGAAAAAAAGGGCCAAGATTCACTAGACCTAGACAACCTCCAAAGAGTTATTAAAAATTTGTCCAATGAAATCATTGATTTAAAGAAAGGTACTTCTGAAAACACACCTAATAAAGAACCACCTAGACAACCTTTCAGAAGACCTTTCCAAAATACAGCTCCGAAACAGACTCCACCTTTTGAAGCTAATAGTGTTGATGAAATTAACAGTTTCCTCAAGTTATTAGTTTCAGGTCTAGAAACATCAGCTGAAAGCAATGCCCAGTCTTCTGGGTAGAATTATGAAGATAACCAAAACACTAATAATGACGCAGAAGATAAAATTCCTCATGTTATTAGCCATTTCTGGGACACCACAGAATTGACTGATGACGAAGATGTGGGTGTTGTCAATGTAAACCAGCATTAATACAACACTAGAAGCAAGAAATATCAACCCTCAGGGGAACATTCTACAATTGCTACAAGTAATAGTTCAGTTGTTCCAACAAAAACCCAACCTGCAAATATTAAATTGGCACCCTCTCTTGACTTAGAATACGATCTGGTTGAAGATTTAAAGAAAATTAGAGCTAATATCTCTATCTATGAGCTCCTTAAGTTACCTGTGATTAGAGATAAAATGATGCAAGGGGTATCTTTAAGTAAAAATGGCAAAACCCCTTCTAATCAAAACAGTTCTACTAATACTAAAGATAACTCAGGAAAGTCTTCAGTCAATGCATCATCCATAGGCAAGAAATCTGATTCTTCAACTCCTCCTTTTTTACTTACGTTTGAGATCTGCAATCGTAAAGTGCACAACTGTATGATAGACTCAGGGGCTTCCAAGAATGTTATGCCATACTCTGTATGTAAAAAACTTAATGCAGTCCCTGTGCCCTGTGATACAAGTATTGTGCAGCTTGATCGATCAAACGTGAAAGTGATAGGGAAATTGAATGATGTGTTGATAAGGTTAGCTTCGAACCCTTAAGTCCATTTTATCATTGATATAATTGTTGCAGATATCTCGGAAGCATATGGCCTATTTCTTAGCAAAGATTGGTCTGAAAAATTGAAAGGATATTTTGCAACAGACTGGTCACATTTATGGATATCTCATAATGGTCGTCCAAACAAGATCAGAATCGATCGAGAATGGTATATGAAGCACACAGTCACCGAATTGGATGACTCTAATGAGCCGGTGTTATTCACTGATACCATAATGGGAAATTACATGACTAATTCCTTCTTTGGGAATTTTGAAGCTGAAACTTCACCAGTCCAAAACTCAGTACAGCAGTCTGAAGTATTCCATTTTACTCAAGTCCCGGAAGAGATTCCAGTTCCAAACACGGTACATTTAGATCTGAACAATGGTCTCTGGTCTCTATACTTTGACAGATCTAAGTCAAAAGAAGGGGCTGGTGCAGGTTGCTTGCTGATAGATCCCTATGGGAAGAGGAATTTCATTGCTTGCAGGTTAGAATTCGATTGCACCAATAATGTGGCTGAATACGAAGCTCTGATTCAAGGTCTGAAAAAAGCAATTGACTTGGGAGCCAAGGCTTTGGTAGTATTAGGAGACTCTGAGATAATCGTCAGACAGGTACGTAACACTATACACTGCATTGCTGGGCATCTGAGAAATTATCAGACAGAGGTATGGAATCTATTACTAGCATTTGAAGCCTTTAACATAAGTTCTATCCCTTGTTATCTAAATCAGGAAGCTGATCTTTTAGCTAATGTTGCTTCAAGGTTAATTCCATCTGAAGGAATGCTTACTGATTCTTTCTCAGTTGAATTGCTTTTCAGGCCTTCCATACCTGACAACATCGCAAATTGGAGAGTCTTCAACAATGACGAGCAGTTGATCGATTTTCTGACCTTGAAGGATACTTTTAAAGATGCGGTCATTGATGAAATGACTCACGATGAGGATATGTACAATTTCACGGTAATTCATAAGCCTTGTTCTATTCAGGAATATCTCAATCAGGTTAGTACTCTTCCCAGATCGGTAATCAAACTTGAGAAATTCTATGACTTGAAGGATAAATTTAAAGCTGCAAGGAACTGTAAGACCAATAGCTCCATTATGCAATCTAAAATTGTAAATCTAGGCACTGAACATAACCCTCAATGTGTTAATCTGGGTAGTATGTGTACTCCCCAGGAAAAAACAGCCTTCATACGACTTTTTAGTGAGTTTAAAGACATTTTTGCATGGAAGTATGAGGATCTTAAGACATTCAATCCTAATATAATGCAACATGTCATTCCTATGAAACAAGAGGCTAAACCTTTTCAACAGAAATTGAGGAAAATGCAGCCTAGCCTAGAACCAGCTGTCAAGAAAGAGCTGAACAAACTCCTTGCTGCCAGAATAATTTTTCCAGTATGGCATGCACAGTGGGTGGCAAATCTTGTCCCCGTCAGAAAGAAAAATGGTGATATCAGGTTACGCGTCGATTTCCGAAATCTGAATAAGGTTTCAGATAAGGACAATTATCATGTTCCTCCAATGGAGAAAATCTTGCAATAGGTCTCTGGATCTGAAATGTTTTCACTTCTAGATGGCTTTTCCGGATACAACCAAGTGTTAGGATCCAAAGCAGATCAGTTGAAAACCACCTTCAGGACCCCTTGGGGAACGTATGCCTACAGGAAAATGCCATTTGGTTTAATTAATGATAGAGCAACATTTCAAAGAGCAATGGATATCGCATTTAGAGGTCTGATCGGTAAGTTTGTCGTTATTTATCTTGATTATATTACTATCTTTTCTAAGAATAGAGATGATCATTTAACTCATCTTAGGAGAGTTTTTGAGCGTTGCAGGAAATATGGAATTTCTCAGAATCCTAAGAAATCCATCTTTTCAGTTACATAAGGTAAGTTACTGGGTTTCGTTGTTTCTAAACAAGGTATCAATATTGAACCAGAACGTACACATGCTATATCTCGAATTTCTATGCCTCAGTCAAAGAAATCTATGCAGTCATTTCTTGGGAAGATAAACTTTGTTTCTAGATTTATTCCTGGGTTCACTGAAATTGTTAGGCCGCTTCAGAAAATGATTAAGAAAGATGTTGAATTTAAATGGTTTGCTGAAGAGAAACAATCTTTTCATGACATCTTAAAAGCTATTGTTGAAGCTCCCACCTTAACAAGCCCAGATTTTTCTAAGCCATTTATTTTATATACGTTTGCTTCTTATTCTTCATATGCTGCTGTTCTAACACAGAAAAATCAGGAAAATAATGAAGCTCCCATTGCTTTTATGAGTTCTGGTTTGAATGGTGCAGAACTGAATTACCCAGAAGTGGACAAGTAAGCGTTCGCTATTTTTAAGTCTGTCAAACATTTTCGGCCTTATTTGCTGAAGTCTCATACCAAGGTCATTGTGCCATATTCTGCAGTTAGAAATCTTTTGGTACAAAAGGACCTGGGTGAAAAGCGAGCCCATTGGGTTACAACACTTCAGGAATATGACCTGGAAATCAAGCCTTCAAATATTGTCAGGGGACAAGGACTCTGTAAGTTGGCAGCTGGATCTTCAGACAGTTCTGAATCTGACCAGCAATTTTTTGGTGAACCTTCTTTGTTTGAAAGGGAAGTTTTTCTAATTTCCACTCCTCCTGATTCCTGGTATGATGATATTAGGTTTTTTCTATTACATGGGAATGCCCCTAAACATTTAGACCCACGTAATAAAAGGGCTTTGAGATTGAGATCTGCCCCTTATCAGCTGATTGATAACATATTGTTTAGGAAGAATTTCAAAGGAGTCATCCTTCATTGTTTAGAAAGAGGTGAAGCTGATAATGTGCTGTCTCAATTACATGCAGGACCAGCTGGGGGACACTTTGGCGGAGAAACCACTGTACATAAAATACTCAAAGCAATCTACTACTGGCCTACGTTGTTCAAATATGCATATGCCTTTTCCAGAAAGTGTCAGGAGTGTCAGAGGGCAGGAGGCAGGCTAAATAAAGTAGCTTTACCCCTTCAGTCGGTTATTATCGAAGTCCCATTTCAGTAATGGGGTCTGGATATCATCAGTCCAATCACACCAGCTTCTTCACAGTAGCATAAGTACATTTTGACGGCCATAGATTATTTCACTAGATGGGTTGAATCCATCCTCTTGTGAGTGGTTAACTCAGAACAGGTGATATCATTCCTTGATTCTTTTATTATCACCAGATTTGGTGTTCCTAAATCTTTGATTTTTGACAATGCAACTTATTTCTCTTCTGTGAAATTAACTGAGTATGCATTGGAAAAGGGCATAAAGTTAAAATATTCAGCTAATTATTATCCCCAGGGTAACGGGTTAGCTGAATCTTCTAATAAAAATTTAATCAAGATTCTGAAACGTACGGTGGTTAATCATCATAGGAATTGGCATAACGCCTTATCGAATGCCTTGTGGGCTGACAGAGTGACTCCCAAAGCTGCCATAGGAAACTCTCCCTTTTTCCTGGTATACGGCAAGGAAGCTATTTTGCATCCTCATTTATTTTTACCCTCTTTACATCTTTCCTAGTCAGTACAGGAGACACCATGTTCTGCCATGGAGCATTGAATTAACACCTTGCATAAACTAGAGGAAGATAGAGAGTTGGCTAGGAAAAAGTTTGATAAACACCAACAGACCGTGAAGTGCTGGTTTGATCTCAGGAAATCAGCCTGTCGATATTTGGAAGTAGGTGACCTAGTTCTGAAATGGGACAAGGAGCATGAAGACAAAAGAAAACATACGAAGTTCCAATGCCTGTGGCTAGGACCATTTATTATTACAGAAAAACTTGGTCCTAGCACTTTCAGGTTGTAGACATTGGAGGGTGACATTGACAACCTTCCAGTGAATGGTCATCTGATTAAGAAATATTTTTACTGATCCCCCTCAAGGGATTATCTTGTACATATCTGGTGTGGTGTGCTTGGTTTGTGGAATTGGTTAGTGAGTTTATTTGATTTTTTTGCTTTGGATATTTTTCTCATATTTATTTGTTGTTTTATTTGCACATTTTGAGTCTGATTAATCTATCAAACTTCAAGCTGATGTCTTTTTATCAAGTTCTGTGATTGATCTGCAAATCATGCACAAAGGTCTTACTATCCTGAAAATTGTCTTACTGTTTTATGTCTGGAATAGTGAACAGGATTCCATCTTTCTAGATTTTACCAGAAATTCTTGAATAATGTTAATAGTAATCAATAATATGAGTCTTGGCAAAGATTTTTCCAGAAGGATTAAGGCAGGACCTGGAAAGGTTATCTTTTAAATCTTTTACACCATCCCTTCTCGTAAAGAGAATTAGATCTGCCTCCCCATCTGCTAAGATAATCTCACTGCATATTAATCATTACTACATTCTGGTCATGGTTGGAGATGAATATTATTTAAAATAGTCTGAAAGACAGAGGGTCTCATAACAAGCCGGTCTGTTCAGGATCATAGGTTTGCATTCAGTAACATTGTCATATCTGGTTACCAAGCCTGGGCAATGGCCCTTGGAAAAAACACTAAGGGATAAAAGGTCTCATTACGAGCCGGTTTATTTACTTTGGTGCATACTGGTGACTGGCATGGTTATTATCTAGTTACCAAGACAAAACCATGGCTTTCAGGAGTATTAAAATTAAAAGAGAAAACAATGTTAACAACTCAACCTAACCAGAATTGTATATTTATAACTAGCAGATGGGATACTGGCATTATTTGGGCTTTGAAGAAACCCTGTCGAGGCTATAGACGCTTGCGGGCAGCAGGGCCATGCTTATGGTATTGGGATTTTATTCTTTAAAACCAAGCCATTTATTGTTTTACTTCTTTTGGACTGATTTTTGTTAGAAACTTGATCTTCATCAAATAAATAATTAAGACTGTAAATTTCTGGTAATTTTTAGAAATGTGAAATGCCTGAATCTATTTAAGATGGTAAAATATTCATGTCCATATAAGGGCATAAATAAAGGATCTAATTTCTTTGACTGCATGATTTCAGATTAAGAAAAAGAGATAACTGTTCCGCCCAGTCAGTCGCCATCTATTGTGCCCCTGCTCAACAGCCTTACAAAATACATATATCATCAAACAAAATCCTATTTTGTTGGATGAAATGTTCGAATTTCTCAGGACAAATCTAATGAATCACCAGCTACTGAAATGATGACTTTCTGTGAGCTATTGAATCAGTGAAATTTTATGTTTTTAAGCAGCCTTTGCAAACTATAGGTTATTTGACAAAATCACCATTATCAAGTTATTATTTTTTATGGATTTACATTTAACAATCAAAGGATGAGTATTAATAATTTCCATATCTTTTCCTTATAACCTAATCTTGAAACCTTATCCAAGCATTTATCACTTGATCTTTACCCTTTGATTTTGTTATTATAAATATTGATCTGTTTGTGAAATTGGAAGGTTGGTCGTTGTATGGTTTGGTACCTTATCGGGGTCTATTCGAATTTTATTTCCAAAGCCTTTAATCTAATCTGTGAATTATGCATGACCCAACCTTGTTATTTGGTCTTGATCTTGATGATAAGCTTCATAGGTTAATTTCATTATCACACGTAAAGGTCGGGGTTGATACAATGCATGGTGGGACTTGTATTTCACGTAGTATGTCCGCCATCCCTGAAGGTTAGACTATCATATACTAAGGTTGATATATCATTGATCGAGGTTCATTGTTTGCAGGTGGTTTGGTTCATGTCTGTCACCGCCAAAAACCGATCCACTTGCCGGTAAATGAATATGGCATTATTGCCTTGTACTCGAATCTGTCCATCACATTCAATGGCTGGTACGCGACCAATGTCGTGGCATCATCCTTTTGCAGCACCTGTGGTCTATGCAATGAGTGGTATTACGTCAATAGCTCGGGATAAATTATGGCAGGATCAGTTTAATCTCGATTTGTTTGCCGTCATTTCTTGTTTCGATTACCTGGTAGCATTATCATTCCCCTTCATGCCGAATTTTTAGGGTTATTGGCTGCATCCACCCATGTCACAGTCGGTTTATGAACGCATAAGTTTTCGTTGCTTAGTTTTTCTCCTGGGTCTGCACCCTGAGTGCTCTCTTCCTGGTTCTTTGTCATGTTTTGATCTCGAATACCTTTTCTGGGTGAGTTTTCATGCATGTGCACAGATAGTCATGGCACCGGTAGTGAGAGTCGAGCCCTGTGAGATGAAATTACTGGATTTGAACCCTGAAATTTCAGCCAAGGTCGAGGCTGTGGGATGGTTGTCGTTTATTAGTAAGTTTTCGGATTCGAACCCTGAAGTCACAAGGGTGTTTGCTGTGTCTTTGGCCGACTTTCAGGTTAAAGTTGGTGATCTCCAGTTTCGTGTGGATGAACGCTCAGTTGCACTTGCAACTGGTCTGCCATTAACAGGGGAAAGGTGGTTTAAATATAAGCGAATGGACATAAATGAATGGAGGCAGCTACTTAAAAACCCCTATCAAGAGGTATCGTTTAGAACTGGAGTGACCCGGAGATACTTTAAAAAGGAATGGCGCCCGGTCTTGGACTTAATACACAGGTACGTGACCTGTGAAGGTCGCCTGTCTTCAGCCTATGTTTACCATTTGTGGTTGATGTCTGTTTTTATTGGGTTTCCTCTGAATTTACCTTATTACCTGGTTCAGAGTCTGTCTAAAATGTCCTCCGCGATTAAAAAATGCCCGAAGTACATTAGCCATAGCCTTTTCCATCACGGCTTGGTCAGAATGTTAATTGAGAGGGAATTGTCGAAATTAGACCGGTCATGGGATGAGTTCATTGAGTCTAATGGTTTTTCAACTTTCTGCCACTGTCAGTTTGACTGTCCCAAGGAATGTATCAGGCATCAAGAGCCTAGTCATGTTTTTTTTTCATTTGCACCAGAACCCCTGTTAAACCCTACCGGTCGTATGATCCCCAACGTTTGTCATGACCCTGTGTCCACTCCGATAAATAGCCCTGATACTCCTCTGGTCTCTAAACGCATGAGGAGGTCTTCAAATTTGTCGCTGGTTACACCAAAGAGGAATGTCGATAAAACCTGCAATCGCGGAAGCGATAGGCCGAAAGCCAAGATTATGGCTAGGTTTACTAGAAGTATGGCCAAGGGCAATGCTGTCAAATCACCTGTGAATGATGGTGTTCGTGTCGAGACTGTTGTGATAGACGATGAAGAAGTAGACCCTGTGTTTCCTATTGATAACCATAATGTTGCGCATGAATCTATCTCGAACCCTGTTGATGATAGTATTCCTGTGTTTGATAAAGATGTTCGAGTTGATCTGGTTGTTGATCCTCTAGCTAAGGGGAAGCCTGTAGAGACAAACGTATCAGATTCTTATCAGGTTGGGGATATGATGCACCCACTGTTTGTTAACTACTTGTTGGATAAGATTCGCATCATGGAAGGAAGAGTGACTGAGATGTCGGCTAATCGTGATATTGTGGAGGCCGAGAATTTAAAGTTGAAAGAGCAGTTAGATGCAAACACTAAGTCTTTGCTGCATGTTAAAAAGCATAAGAATCGCTTGATTCGAAGGGTATTAAAGTTGCAGAATGAAAACGGTAAGAATGAGGAGAAAGTAAGGGAGCTTAATGCTCAAATTACTCTTATGCAATTTAAGGGTCTGTCGCAAAATCCATCTAGTGGTGTGAACATTCAGGTTTTTAATGCACCTGTGAATTTATAATGGGTTGAAATGCACTTGATTTTGGGTTTCAGGTTTGAAGTTATGATAGATTGATAATCGGGTTATTTCCTTACAGGTATTCGGTTTAATTCATTTATTATTTAGTTTATTGCATTTTCCTTTGGTATGTGTTTTAATTAGATTTCTTTTTGTGCAGTATTGCAGATGATGGTTTTGGATCCTACCTCGTATTTTGATGATTACTTACTCTTCGGACGATCCCCACATAATCAGGAACAGATCGATTGGCTATCTTATGTTCCAGGTGTTAATATATTACTAGTGCCAGTCTTTTTCCGATTTTTGTAATATCAGTCGAATCTCTTCAATCTCAAAACGATTATTACATATATTAAAAATGACATATTTCATTTTTCATTTTTAATAAGATTGGTTGAGATTTAGATTAGATACTTTCCAGTTTTGTAGAACTATCTCTGTGTGAAATTCGAAGTATTTAATAGAGTCAGGTTGGTACTGG
Source organism: Pseudotsuga menziesii (assembly GCA_001517045.1). Taxonomy (NCBI): domain Eukaryota; kingdom Viridiplantae; phylum Streptophyta; class Pinopsida; order Pinales; family Pinaceae; genus Pseudotsuga; species Pseudotsuga menziesii. The sequence goes on along the minus strand of LPNX010626333.1, from coordinate 134,515 downwards.
AAAGGGGGTCGATAGTTTGGGAAAGGAGATGACAAGACTACTGTTTGATCTTTCTGTAACTTGAGGCAGTTTCCTATCAGCATATACAGTATTTTAAACTGGTGATACTTATATATGTTTACAGTTTTATACTTCGCATATGTGTTTATGGTATCCCTTGGTCTTGTTACCTGTTTTTCTATATTATTAATGTTTGTTATAATCTCTTTAAATAATTGTGCAAATATATTATATATGATTGTCGACTTGTACTGATTTAAATTTGCTGATGTATGTCATGTTGTAAAATGATGATTGACATCGTAACATATGTGATATATGTGTCTATTGTATGATCTTGTTAATTTCTGAATTTCTTTTGAATTCTTTCAAGATTATTAATACAGTAGTCCCATTAGCAGGTTTGATTTCATGTTAAAGTTTTGCATCACTCCTGATCAGGATAGGACTTAGATTAGGTTAATATATTTTCTGTTTCTGTTAATTATATTACAAAAAAAATCTTATTTGAATCAGATCTTTATATTCATATTACAATTCAGATTATTCTCTTGTAATTAATGTACAAGTGCTTATAATATATCTATGTAAATTTATCAACTCTGTTAATATTCAGTTACTTGTTTATTCTTGTATGATAAATTAATTGCTTGAAGTAGATGTAATTTAACTGATTGATCTTGCTAGATATAACATTTATTAACTCGTGTAGGGATAGGTTTAGATCTGATTAACAATCAGTAGCGTTAGCTTTACCTGTTAGACTTCCTTTAATTAGACTTTTAGGCTAACAGAGCCTTTAAACCTGTCAAGAACAACCATCCCAAACAGCTTGGAGCCTGCTTTAAGGATCCTAGTCTGGGTTGTCTTCCCTCATTACGTGCATAGTCACATATGCCCATCAACAAACCTCAATATCAAGATCATGTTAATTTTGCTCCTCTTCATATGACTCTAGAACATAAGACAAAATATCATCATCAAATGGAAATGGAAGAGTGTTTATAACTCCTTTTGCTTTGTATTGTGGTGGATCAAGTAACTAATCTTCTTCAAACTGAGTACTGTGCTCTATGAAGCACTTCCTAGTTGCACTCTCCATCAATTTATATGCTTTTTCATCCTCAGCATATCCCATCATTATGCATTCACTAATCTGGGCTTGGAAGTCCTTTCTATTGTCCATAGGTATTTTGGCCCAAGCTTTGGAACCAAAGACTCTCAAGTGAGAGACATCTGACTTATTCCCATGTAGTGCTTCCAAAGGATTTGCCCCAATAACTTATTTGTGAGGAACTCTATTCTATATGTATGAAGCATAGTTTACAACTTCATCTCAAAGAGAAGGAAGAATATTCTTGGCTGGGAGAAGACAAGTTTCCATCTCCTTCAATGATATATTTTTCCTCTCAACCACAGCATTCTACGGTGTTGTGTATGGAACTGAGTGTTCCATTCAAATCACCTCTGTTTCACAATACTACTGAAAATATATTTTAATGTATTCACCTCCATTATCTAATATAATGGACTTGATCTTCTTTACGAAAATATTTTCAATCAAGGCTTTAACAAATTTAAAAAAATTTAATACCTCTGATTTTTGTTTCATAAAATATACCCAGCAGAACCTTAAACAATCATCAATAAAAGTAAGGAAATACCTAGAACCATTGTTTGATGTTGTAGGAATTGGTCCTGAAGCATCATTGTGTATCAGATCAAGTGTATATGCAACTCTATTTTCCTTCCCAAATTCATACCTATTTTATGGATGCTTTCCTACCAAGCAACCAAGACATACTCCATCTGATGTTTGGATGAGAGGAAACCCCTCAACCATTTTGTCATTGTGGAATTGGTGGAGATATTTGAAATTGATATTCCCAAGTCTATCATGCCACGGGTTTCTAGTGTTATTGGCATGAGTCAATAAATATGTTGGATGTGAAGCAGGAAGGAAATGGGAGAACTCATATGCCTTTAAGGCATGGTTAGAATAACCTTTTGCTATAATATTTACAGTATCTTTTTTAGTGATTTCCACTGAGTCAGAGTAGAATGTAACTCTCTTGTGAGAGCCTATATGAGTCACATGATAAACATACAACATATTTGATGCAAGAGAGGACACATAGAGAACATTCTTGAACTCACCATGATATATTTTTGTAGAACCTCTCCCAGCAGCTGGGATTTGGGATTCATCTTCCATATGAATTATAGGTCCTCCTAACATAGTGATATTGGTGAAGGATTCCTTGGAGGAAACCATGTGGTTGGATGCTACAAAATATATCAAGTAAGATTTCAACTGAGTGAGTCTTTCCTTCAAGGCATGTAACCTCTCATGATATTTTGTCGGTTGTCTAACATCATATTTATTTTCTCCTGGTGGGAGGGAAATATTGTTCGGTTCAAGGAGTGTTGACAGTTGGTTGATTGTCTTCTTCATCGACCAGTTCTCTGGATGAAAGCCTCTCATACAGTATGGACACTTAGTCTTCTCAAAATTCTTCTTTTCCTTGGAACCTGAGGCTCCATAGGAAGATATCTGATTCTAATTTGGCTTTGAATTAGTGGTTTTGGGCTCCTTCCCTTTGTGCTGCCCTATTGCTTGAGCATTGTTTGAGTCTATCATCAAGAGTGCTTAATTCTTGGAGGTTTGAATCACTCCCATTTGAACCAGTTTATCTTGCTCTTGTATTAAGGGCTCAACAAAAGCATCTAGAGAAGGAATCTTCCAATTGGGGATGAAATCTCTTCTGGAATGGTATGTAGAGACAAAGACTGAGTACTAAGATCCAATATTGCTCAGTACAGACAGCAAAAGCTTCTCATATTTCCTCTCTAATCCACATTGTTTGCATTGCAGTACTAGTGACTTGTATTTTGTGAAGAATTGATGATTAGATTTGAAACTATTGGGTTGTAATGCAATGAGCTCATTCTCCAATATGTTCCCTCGAAACTCATCTTGTTTGCAAACAAAGATTCAATATTTTCCTAAGATTCCTTTGAAGTACTTAGTCCCTCAATGTGGAACAAAAGATCATGGGAGGTATGAGTGCACATGAAGATGAAGGCCTCATCAATTCGATCCAAAAAATTGTTGTTATCAACATGCTATTGGGGCTCAATTTCTCTTCCCATATTCATCCTATACATGCCAAGATTTCACAAGGACACCTTCATATCTTCCCTCCAATTACTGTAGTTGAAGGGTGTAAGGATTTAGGGTACGAGATCTGAAAAATCCATCTTTATGTATGATGAAGAGTCAATGTTTCAAGAAGTTATGTAGATACCCGAAAATAACACTGGAAAAAAAAAATTTCACAATCATGTTAGGTTCAATACTTTCCACCTCGACATGTACACTTTCTCATATTCTGTCACACCTGCAGAGACTTCTCTAGACAAATATGGAGTTAGCAAGGAAAAAATTGCAAGATTTATGTGGAAAATCAACTTCTTCTGGTGTACAATGGAGATCAAACAAGACTTGTTGCTAGCTTGAACAAGGCTCTAATACCATGTTGAATTTGTGAACCATTGATCTACAGGAAAATGAGAGCAGATATGAAGTAGGATTATGCCAAGGAATATCAAGAACAATGTACACTGAACAAGACAAATTTGAGACAAATATGATAATAATTGATCAGTTAATTGCAACATTAATCTTTATTAATCTAGCGGTAATACAGTGGTGTCACAATAGGGAGAATTTGAATCATTTGGATAAGATTCGAATCTAACAACTAAACCTGACTGACTGTTAACTCAGTCTGTCTAAATTACTGCATGGGATCCACTAGTCTAACTCTTGATGTCTAAATCATTCTTACAATCAATTAAACTAGTTAAACCAGTTAAACTGATGAGGTAGGTGGAAAAAGGATGCACTTCCCCATGCAGCCATGAAAAACTAGCGCTAGACAAACTGAGAGTGATCTAAGTGATTGTAACTGGAGGTTGACTTAACATAACTTCCTACCTACCAAAACCAACTCACAGAGGATTCTAGTGGCACTTAGAGTGGCTCCTAGAATGTAGGGATTGGAACCGGTGGCACCAAATGGCACCGGTGGAATCAATGGCACCAGTGGCACCAAACTCACCCAAATGAATCCTAAGTTATGAAAGATGATAAAATAGAATATATATGGACAAGGGAGGATTAATATAATCCTAACATGTAGCAATTTATAATCCCATTGTATTTGCTTCTTCTTTTTATTTAGGGATTGTCAGGTATTTTGACATGTTGCTTGTTTTATTTATTGAATTTTATGGTTCTAAAAGGATTTTGGTAGAGTTCACATTATATTTTGTGGTTGGTTACCCTGTTGTTGTATCATGAAATTTATTCTTTAATTAATGGATAATACATTAAATATGGACTTACAGAGATGGAAATATGGACATGTGAAGCATCAGAGAAGGTATGAAGTAATTAACTCTGTTTTTATGGATTCCACATAGAAAGGTCTATATGATCCTATGTTAGAATTGATGATTTTGTATGTTATTTGACCGATTCTTCCTAAATTTAGTATGCAGGGACATCTTGGGATTCATTAAGATACATAAGGAAAGATGTTAACTTCTTGGTAAGATTCTCACAGACATGCAATTCATTGAAAACATACTTATATGAATTATTATTTCTCTCTTGAAGTGATATTTTTATTTCGATTAAACTTATGTTCTATTTTCTATGAGAGAATATACATCTTTCTACCATAAAGGAACCATGCATTTTAAATTAGTGACTAGATTCAATGACGATTCAAAATCAAAATTGATGTATGATTTGATCAATGTGAATCCACTAAAAAAATTTGTGGATTAAAAGTGTTTTCTGTGGAGGATCACCCTCTAGAGTTTTAATCACCTATTTGGATGCAAATATTTTCCCTTAAGTAATGATATCAATAATCCCAATTCCATCCTCATGCTTTGAAATTCAATATTGAAATCCATAGAAAACATCTCTTTGGAGAGCTTGATATCAACTTGCATGTTGCTAGTAGTTTGTAGAAACCTTAGAAAATAATGTAGTATTTGCTTGAAGCATGGACTTTTGTTCACTCTATTTATTGTATTTGCAAAAGCATCCCTAGATTTAATCCAATATTCCTCATTACTGTTCTATTAGCTCTGTCATAGTTTTTCATCCTTCCTTTCATGGATTTAAAGACTTGAACCAATGTCTTCACATCACCACATTCTCAACGACCTTTTTGAATTTTTTTTCATGGAAATATATCATGCATAGTGGGGTTGGGATTTAATTATGTATGGAAGAATGTGGATAATATTTGGTTGAATAAACATTTTTCAACCAACTTGGAACACAAATTTACACTCCATATAGAGTGTCATTATTTTTTAGAATAGTTCCAAGTGCATTGTAATAAACAATACACATTCAGAGTTTTTAAGCCTCTAATTTGGTAAGGTGTGCAAAAATCAAGTATATAAAATAAAAACTTTGAATGGAATATTCTAAAGTGTTTTAAAAAGTTTAATTCAATTTTATTAAATTTATAATTTAATTTAAAAAATTTGTATTTTTATTGTTTAAAATAATAATTTTTACGTATAATTTGTTATTTTTTTTAATATTAAAAAAAACATTACAAATAATTATTTAATAAATTAAATTAAAAATATATATATTTACAAAAGACAATATTAAAAAAATATAATAACTACAAAATTATGTTATAATGATGATGGTGAAGGTTATAACGTCACTAAATACGTCAACACTAATATTAAATATTTTCATTAACGATTAATGTTATTGGTTGTCTATAACACCAAAGGGGATCATATTTCTTAAAGTGTAATTTGTTTTTGAACATGTACACATTTTAATAT
>LPNX010626333.1:71143-128468 GCA_001517045.1 Pseudotsuga menziesii | reverse complement strand
ATATATATTATTTATTTTAAAATATACAAAAGTATAAATCAATTGAAACATTAATCATAAATAAAATAACTATTAATGCATTGTTTATTATGGTTTTTCTATAAATATGATGGTTAACATCCACTAAGTCGAACTTAATCTATTGGACCTTAAGAAGAAAGAAATATTAATTGGTTTTCTATAAAATTTTATTTGTATGACCATAAGAAATTTATATTTGAAAGAGTTACTTGCTCTCTTACAAATTGGCGAGATTATTTTTATTATAAAAACAACTCAAAAATAATATTAATTAGTGCATTAAACCAAAGTATGGTTGAATATCATTGAACCAAACAATGGTTGAACCACCCCCCCCCCCCCCCCCCCAACACACACATAAAAATGATAAAATAATGTTGTGGAAAAAATATCCATTTATTGCCATTGCTAATATTTATTACGAAGGAATCTCTCAATACAGTGTCTAATATTTTTAATGTTCTCCAATTTTTAATGGAGCAGTCTATTTATTCTACGTTTTCTGGTTTATGGTGGATATTGGTCGGAATCCAGTTTTTTTTTATAAAATTCAAATTTGGAAGTGTTTAAATTGTGTTTTTGAATCCATAAATATATTCATAACCCTCAAATACCCTATTGGCACCTAAATTATGCAATTTCCATAACTAATATTTTTGATTCTATGATTATTTAAATATTTCCAAGATAGAAAATATGCTCGAAAACTTGGGCAAGCATGCTAGAATAAATTAGACTTTGGATCTTGCAATCTTGAGGGGATAGATTTGGTATTTTTGGACTTGTTCTATGAATAAAACCTAGCTAGGGTTTTCTAAAACCTGCAACAACTTAGAGTCAATCTAATGATATAATTAGCCTAGTACCAACCAAGTTAAAAAGTGAGAACTAATTTGTTTTTTATTCGTTGCTGTTTTCTAAAAACACTAATTAGAATAGTTTTTTTCAACCACTATTGAGGTTTTCTTCATAATTGTTTTTAAGATATACCTTTTACTATTCCTTCGTAGGGTCAATTTGGAATCTTTTTAGCAAATTTATTTTGGCTTCTTCATTTGGTTATGTTGCTTATTAGTTTTATTTTTGGGCTCCTACACTTGGTTTATTATGGGGCCTTTATACATGTTTCGATGCTCTATGATGTGATGGGAATTCATGATGACTCAGGTCACATGCTTAACCGGTCAACTTTCAGCGACTATGGATGGAATACTTCTCAATCGCCAAGTATTTAGTGGCAATGTTCTCCAATATTGGGAGGTGATAAGCACTCAAATGTTTTTGAACAAGATCTTACCATAATTTAGTGTCTCAGAGGAGTCCACCACTAAAAAAATATAAGTGTTGGTGCATACAATGTTTTATAAATTTTCTTGCATTCTAATGTTGACCCTAATAAGAGTAAAATATTAAGGGCTATGGATCGTCTCAGAAGAAAACTGAAATCATATAGGGTGAAGGTGGAAGTTAATCTGTTTGTGGTTGGAAATATTTCAATATGGATAGGATCCCAACTTTTCCAATCAAGTTGTGATTGGTCATGTCAATTTTGCAAAGGTTAGTCAATTTGATCTTGTGGAATGGGTGAATTCAAGGTGGCTCCCAAATTTTGGTTTGGCTCCCAAGGTTAACATGCTCATTAGTGGAAATATATGCTTCATTTTTCCTTCATCTGTGGAAATGCCAAGTATCATGGAGAGGGTTTGGTTTATTAAGGGGAAATCTCATGTTTTGAAATAGTGGCATACCTCTTTCGATCCAAAGAAGGAAAAAATGACCTTGCGGCATTTATGGGTCCTAATGCAAGGGTTCCCAATTGAAATTTGGAAATGAAACATATTTTAAGGGCTTGTAAATTACCTAGTATGTTTCATTAGAATTGACAAACATATGGGATATGGCAGAGATAAAAAGATGACATCCATGATGGTGGAGTTAGATATGATGAAGGGGTTACCCACTATGCTATATGTAGTATGGGGATAAAGGGATATTAAATAGAGATTGTATTATCACCATATCCATTTTCACTTCAATTATTGTTGTGATATGGGACATTTGAAGGAAAAATGTCCATTGTTATTCGTGGGAAAAGATGAGGTTTTCGAAGAAATCCTTGTTACGACTCGAGAACCTTTTCCAAGACCAAACCCTTGGACTAATTCTGCTGTAGACTTGGAGGGAAACTTGGAAGGTATGAATCATTTGGACTCTCCTTATATGTATAAGGTTATTTTGTGTCTGAGAATTAAATTACATTGTATCTGTGGAAAAGGAGGAAAAAAATAAATTCTCCTTTCCTGGTACTATTTATTCAAATTCCTATTCATATTTGATCAACATTTTATCTCAAGATAAGGTGTCACAAGAGAATCAATCTTCTCTTCATACTTCTTTTACTAATGTCCAAACAAGTTTAACTGTAGATATTGTTGATGTTAAGTCCTCTCTGGAATGTGATTTAAATTTGGTTATGAAGAATAGGAGGGTAAATTTCCATAGATATTATAAGAATCATTTTGTTCCTTCCTTAAAACCTTCTAAATAAGTAATAGAGTGTGGAGATACATTTATCCCATTAATGGACAGTGGGGTTTATATTAGTAAACATTTTGTTCAAACACTCAACCTGGTATTTCCTCTTAATCTATAAATAATATTTAGTTCTTCAAGGGAACCCTCATTAGTTCCGTCTACGATTTATATTGAAAAAAACTCCCTTGCAATAATACTCTGCAGTCCCTAATAATTCATATATTCTTCTCATATCTTCTATATGACATTAGAAGGTTACCATTAGAAAAAAGAAGAAAAATGGTAATCCTACTCTAGTGGTTCAGATTTATAAATTGGAACAAATCATCTTCAATAAATCCCTCTTTCTGCTAGAATCTCAAAGCCTAGGGATGATTCAATTCTTGTTACTAACTCAAAAACTTATGGGGATCTTAGAGAAAGTATTCCCTCTATTATGGTGTCTTAATGTCAATACATTCTTTCGATTTTCATGGAGTTGGGGTGGATGAGAAGGGTAGGGCTCTATCCCATATTTTTAACACTACTACCTTGGATATTATCTTGATCCAAGAATATATGTGTGGATAAATTTAAGTGATAGAGTCTTTCCCTAAGTTTCTATGTCGTTGGAATATTTGTGCTATTAGTTTAAATGGGTTATCGATAAGTCTCATTGCTTGTTAGAACCCTAGGATTTCAGAGTTCAAATCTTATAAATTATGTGGTGGTATATTGTTGGAAGGGATAATTTATGAAAATAATAGATCTATTAATGTCTTTAATTTTTATGTCTCATATCATGATAGAGAACCATTTTAGAACAGTTTGAGGAGAAATGGATTGTTAAATTTATCAAATATGGTTCTTACAGGGGATTTAAATTTTAAGATATCTGCATCTAAGGTATGAGGAAAATTGGCTAAACTAGATCCATTGTGATATTTATTTGCAAATATGGTAAATAATTCAAACCTTATTCATGTTCTATCAATAAAATTTGAACCTACTTGGAGTAATGGACATAGTGGAGTCTGTGGTATTATTAAAAGGCTAGAAAAATTCTTGATATTAGAGGATTTGTCTAATAATATTCAAATATTAAAAACTTGGGTACATAGATCACTTATTTAAAATCATTTTCCAATTTTGTTTCAGCTGGAAGGGGAAAAGACTAGTCAAAACTATCATTTTAAGTTTATTAGCATGTGTCTTAAGGAAGAGGAATTATCTTTAAAAGTTAAAGAGTGACGGAATTATATGGAGGTTCATGTAGAGTTCAATGCTATGGAAATCTTGGTTTATAAGATGAAAAGGTTAAATAAGGATGTCATACAGTGGGAGAAGAAGAAGAAGAGGAAAGATGTAGAAAAGCTTGTTTAAGTTGAGAATATGTTGTCCATAATTCTAAACTAGAATTCTTCAGGCATCCTTTAAGAGGAGGAAAAAATGTTTTTTTCTAGATCTAGATAAACATAAATCTTCCTTACTAAAAAGGAAGAAATGTCTTGGAGATAAAAAATAGAGCCATTTCGGTTGCTTTAGGAGATAATAATACCTGTTTTTTCCAGCAATATGCTTAATTTGGAAGAAATGTCAATTCTATCTGGGACCTTCAAAATACTGATAGAAATATTTTTCATTCTCAATTAGAGTTAAAAAATTATTATCAGGCATATTTCAAATAATTAATTCAAGGATCTTGGTTTTAATAACCGTTTGAATTTCAATTGAAAGTGATTAGACATTTTCCTTCTCTCTTCACCAATGAGCAAGGTTGTAGCATTGGGGATCCTGTCATTATTTCGGAAATTCAAGGCGCTCTAAAGAAATTCACCAAGGAAAAATGTCCAGGGCTGGATTGGTGGACATTGGATCTTTTTATAAAAAAAATTGTTATCATGGGCGATGATATCTTACCGATCGTTGAACAATCTAGGGAGGAAGGATATATGTCAAGAGCTTTATTTGGTTATTTCTCTTATTCCTAAATCAAACAATCCCAATAATTTTAATGAATTTAATCCTATATATTTATGTAAATTGGATTATGAAATTCTTACAAAGGTCATTTCAAACAAATTAAGGCTAAAACTTCCTGAAATGATGTCTAAGGAAAAATTTGGTTTTGTGCCGAATATACAGATTTTGGATGTTGTGGATATCACACATGAAGTGATACACTATCAAAATCAAGAATATGGATGCTATGTTTATGAATATGGATCTTGTTAAGGCATATCATAGGCTCAATTGGGAGTTTTTAAGGCCTATCTTCAGATTGGTTTCCCCAATATCAGTAACAAATTGGATTATGGCATGTATTTCCTTGGCACAATTTGGTGCTCTTGTTAATGGATCTCCTATTGGTTTTTTCAAAACATTCAGAGGATTGCGTGTTATTCAGGAATAAACACGATTGTAACCTAGGGTCTGGGGTTACCAACGTACTTCTAAAACTTGTAGACAATCAGCTTTAAAGTACAAAAAAGGAATAGGAAGAAATGTTGAACTCACCAAATTAACGACGGTTGATCCAAGCTTTCTCTTCTCCCGCTCTGCTTCTCTCCAAAGCTTTCAGGGATGCACCTCCTTCACCTGCAAAGAGCAAATTCTCCAAGTACAATCTTATACATGTATATATGACAAGCTAGATGAACAATATATAGAGTTCTTAATCAAAAAATATTCATCAAACATGATACATGAAAGAGACTCAACACAAAGTTGGAAGAAGAATTCTCTTTGTTAACAATAGTGAATGAGATAAGTGTACTACCCAACGCCTGAGACAAGGAATCCTCTGCAACCAAAGGATTCTGATTTCTTCTGCTCTAAATACTTTTGAAGATATACCACCAGCATAAATTTGATCTCCAAGTATGATTGATTAATGCCCTCCCCAAGGCCTCTATTTATACTTTCAGAAATATGGCGGTTTCAAAGGTTGAGGAGGTTGAGATAGTTAATGATTAGGGATCAATAAATCTCCATTAATCATTTGTTTTAATGTAGAATGGATGTGTACACAACTATTGATACTAGAAACCCACATATGACATGCGAGTTGCTATAAGGGAAACCCATGTACAGATCTGTACGAGGGTTGTAATGAAGATACTCGTGTACAGTACGCAGGATGCTATGGATATAGTCTTGTATGTACGCGAGTTTCTATGGAGATAGTCATGTACTGCAATCAACATATAGAAAGGAAAAATGGAAAGCTGGTTGGATAGTGAATGCATCTCATGTCATTCCCATCTATAGTGTTTAGGAAACCTTCAATCCATAAGTGTCCTTTTGTGTACCAACATATGAAGTGTCGGCACTCGGACAGAGAAGTGCCATTTGGGTTGATAACAAATGCCCCCTAATGTGTGAGGTCAGAGGGAAGTGATGTCCGAAATACATTATAATCATTATATTTGGAGAACTCAGAAATCCAATGGAGCAAAGGTAGTACCTGAAACAAATACATAATAATTTCAAATACAAAGTCATATTTGAGGATGCTATGTTCAATATACTGGAACACTAGCTCCTTTACAAAGTTTGAGTACATCATATAATACGGGTACAAGACCAGGTATATTACAAAGGTGGATCGAAGCCACCATATATAATAATGATGAGTCTTCAAAGCTCTGGAAGTTGTGTAAATAGGTACAACATATTCTTGCACAACTTAGTCCATAAATAGGAAACTAAGGTCTTCATAAAAAATCTGAAAGAACCAGTACAATCCAAGCCATGTGAATATATGTTATTGGGGTCGAACATGGAGTGGATTCAACAGATTGTCGATCAATAGGTGATAATCAACAACTAAAGCAAAGGAATTCACCAATAATGAAAGTGAATCCTGAGGTACAATCATCAAAACTATAGGTCTTCGTTATTAGGAAGTGCTGATGCAGAACCATACTGTGATAAGGAAGGAAAATAGATCCTCCAATGGATCACAAGAGTGAGTAGAAACTAGGTAAAGGAAGGGAGACACAAGTGATAACATATATGACAATGATGGGATCGAGATATAGATCAAAAATTGAGTTAAATCCTTGAATAGTGATCACGACATAGAGATGATCCAAGGTAGCTTTTAACTTTATAAATAGAACAACTAGACTTATCTATCATGTAGGAGACATGATCAGATTCCCCAGGTAGAACTGACAAGAGGAAGAATAAAAAACTAGAAGTAATAGCTGAACTGAAAGTGAACACTGAGACATGAGTATCGGAAAAAACAAAGAGTGCTATGTTCAAGGATGACATGCTACCACTAACTAAAAACCAAGAGAAAACTTCTTCCTTACCTTCCCTATTAAATTTTAACGAGTCCAGGAAAGTCAACTCGAGACTCTCTTCATTTTTTAACAAGCTTGAAGAGAAGAGGGAATATTGCTTGATAGTGTCACTGATTCATGGATTTAATGAGCCCAAACTAGTACATGCTCAGTTGGTGTTTTCACATTTAGAGAGTCTGAGAACTCCAAAGAAGACTCTAGGAGGGTCCTTTTTCATCCAATTTAGTCTCGTGAGGCTGGAAAAGTATAAAACATACCACAGAAGAACTCTCTTAACTTCCGTAGAAGAAAAGGTGAACATTTTTCGTACTTAGTCAGGGAGGTCCAAAAAAATGTTAAATTACCACCTACCCAATGCTCCTTCGAGAGAATCATATAGCTTGAGTTTTACGAGTGTGAAGGAAAGCAAGATCACTCAAAAAGATCCATTTGAGTATGAGAAATGGGGCTTACAATAATAAACTCGATGCCTTGTTCTTAGTGTTTAACGAGCATGACAAAGACATAAAGTACACACGAAAGGGAAAAGAAGTATGTAGGGTCAAAATTTTGAATTTTTACATGAAACTAAAGGTTTGCAATGCTTGTTTTACTAGGTTTGAAGATGGTGCTTGAGTGGAGGGAGCGTGAGCATGAAGATATGGATCAAGAAGCACTCTAATATTCCTCCACTGTGAATGTTTTACGTTCAAGTGGATTGTTAAAGTTTTTTTGTACATCACCTATGTAGGCCAATGTCTGCCTGCTAGAGTTCATGATAAATTACTGGGATCATGATTTGGGCATGTTTGACCTTCAAGGTGAATCCTTGGAAATTACTTCAGAGGATATCTATTTCATTGTTGGTCTGTCACAAAGAGGAGATCCAGTCAGCTTAGAGGGCACCGAAAGAGGCAGTGACCCTCTAACTGTCCAAAACTACATTGACATATACTGTGCACCAGGTACCCAAAAGAGAGGGAGTTGCATCCCTATTATACACATACGTGATCTTCCTCCACATGTATTGATAAGTACCATAGTGAGGGTTGTGGGATCATCTTCTCTTCATCTTGCTACATGGAACCAGATGAGGTTAGCAGTGGATTGCATGCAGAGGGCCTTATATGATTGGTGCTCGGGAGTTATCCTGATTTTGAGAAAACAACTCTCTGACTGCAAGAGAGGAAGGAGGAAGAAATTTGGATATTCTAGCATACTAGTACCTTATTTGAGAGAGAGTGTCAGGATTGAGCCCTGCAGTACCCCTACCAGTTTGTTCTCCTCGTTATCCTAGGCTAAGTAGATGGGGAGATATCTTCCTTCGCCAAGGAGGAGGTGGTTCAATGCAGAGTGTATATGATGATGACTTCTACTTTTGGTGGGAGTGATAGTTGCCAGCACTAGAGCAGTTTCCATATGCTGGGATGGATTTCCGTGGTGATCCAGACCTCATTCTCCCTCTAGGAGGAACATGGGGAGAGTTAAGTAAATTTTTATTTTCAAATTTTCAAATTTTTTATGAATTTTAAATATACAGATATATACATATGTATAAGAGTTCTAATCCTATAAACATGTAAAAATGCAGATATTGGACCAGTTCTCCATGGAGGGAATCCATGCATGTATGTGCATCCTATCTTTGGAGAAGAATAAGGGTTGATTAGGGTTCTTGAGGGGAAGCTGGCCAGGCTTACCCAAAGAGTACCCACCTTATGGACTGAGCACATCCCAGCCATCATGTAGGAGTTTGTGGTTGGTGTACCACTTGTCTAGATATGCCTTTTGAGGCGGGTAGCCAGAGCAGTTTTAGTATACATAGATGTTGTTGAGGCTGCTAAAGCAAAAGAGGCTAAAGAAGCCAGAGTATAGGAAGACCGGGGGGACCGGGGTGGTCCCGCTGACCACGGTGGTCTAGCTTAGATATGGGGTGTTTGATGGACTATGATCCATATTTTTTATATTTTTTATATATTATACAGTTATGACTGGATCTAAGGATCATAGAATCGACCTATATATATATTGTCACTTATTTACAAATGTTTTTTATGTGTATGCTGTATATTTTTATGAAAAATGTGTTAAACACCAATCCAATATGTAATTAGCGTATGCATCAGTTAATGAATTTTGATTCCTTAGAATATGATTGAATGTAATGAATTCAAAATTTCTTTCCAATAACCTAACTTGCATAAACTAACGTAATAGAATAGGGTTCCGCACATGATAAACTCAATTGAGCTGGGAAACTACCAGTTGAGAGTTCAGTCGGACTTCCAGATGAGTGATACCACATGACAGAGCATCCCATAGAAGCTCAATTACAGCCCTATCTTGAACGACATTATTAGAAGCGGGACCTAAGCAAGCGCCTCTTGAGGCAACTAACTATCCTGAGGGAGAATAAATGACCCATGCCGCTGAAGCTAGATTACAAGTGTGGTGACTAGCTTCATCAACGAAACCTATGAACCTCTCTAAAGACATCCAAAACAACCAACAGATGTTATAAAAAACACAAACCGATGAACTAGTGTACATAAAAATACATACAATAAAATACAAGAAAAAGTGTTAAGCCTAAGCATAGTACTTCTTTAGGTAGAGCCCATTTCTAGGCGCATGAAGCTTATTCCCATCAAAATCAATCAATTCATATGTGCCCTTCTTTAATACCTTTGACACAAAATAAGGCCCCAACCACATTGATTTGAAATTTCCTGCCCCCAGGGGTTCTTTGTATTGGTCCTAGAGCAAAACAAGTTCCCCCTCAAAGAAAATCCGAGGCTTGACCGACTTATCATATTGGATTTTGACCCTATTTTTGTGAGCTTGATTTGCTGTCAGCACATATCTATGTTGCTCATCAAGATGTTCTAAATGTACTACATGTTCTTCAAGCTCCGTCGTATTAGGCAACACATGAATAGCTATTTTCAAGGATGGGATTTCATATTCAACTGGGGTAACGGCTTCCACTCCATGAATGAGTTGGAAGGGGGAGAAATCCATAGCAGTTTTTACATTAGTTTGATACACCCAAAGTGTGGGGTATAACATGATATGCTAGTTAGAATGGGCTGCATCAATAGTACATTTGAGGATAGTCTTCAAAGTTTTATTAACAGCCTCAACCTGACCATTTGCTTGAGGATAGTACGAAGATGAATGTTCTTGTCTGAATCCAAGCATAGTGGTCAGTTTCGTCATCATACAATTTTGAAAATGACTACCATGGTCAGTGACAATCACCTTGGGTATACCAAACCGTGCTATAATTTGATTAAACATGAAAAAATTTGTGGTTTCCTCGTCGGCTTTAAAGGTGGGCATTTCCTCTGCCCATTTCGTAAAATAGTCTACAACAACAATGATATATTTGTACCCCCCAGCTGAGGATGGGTTAAATGTCATGTAATCAATCCCCCACTTCATGAAGGGGCCCACCGAGATAATGGGAAATAACGGAGCGGGATGTGACCGCATCTTCCTAGTGTAAACATGACAAGGATGACAGTGCTTCACGGCTTCCACACAATCCTTGAAGATCATGGGCCAGAAATAATAGCACGTAGTATCTTCTGGGCCGTTTCTAACCCAGATAAATGACCCCCACATGCTCCACTATGGGCATCATTCAGGACAATCTCCGCTTCCTCATGGGTAAGACATCGACGCAAAATGGAATCTACCCCTCTACGATACAAAGTATCTCCTATGATGAGGTAGTTCTTAGCATGAAGGCGTAGTTTATGTCATTCCTCCCGTGAAGAAGCTGCAAGATACTTCAAAGTTTGGAGATATATAAGTATATCTCTATACCAGGGATCAGAGGTGGATATCAAGAAGATATGCTCATTGTCGAGCGCCCTAAATGCAGATAAATTCTTATCAACACACAGAGCATACGAGATTTATTGTCAACCCGAGAAAGTCTTTTATTTCAAAGGATAGATGCACAATTTATGCTTAAACACCAGATCATTGTAATTAAACACTTTACCCCTAAACAACCATGTTCATCCCTCAGAACCTATGTAATCCCACCAATCTTCTAAATACTACAAATTCAAATTCTCTCTACCATGCATTAACAGGAAATGAAATCAGACTCAAATAACACTTGCAGACATAAAGAAAATCCTATTCATATCCCAAAATAAATGATTCATCTATTTAATCTAACCACTCTTGAAATTCATACTCATAACTAATTGTGATCTAGAAATTCAATTGCAGCAAATTAAGTTCGGCTACCTTAAAGAATCGAATTGCATAAATAGAGACAACAATTATAACAGTAAAACAAGTGCGGGGATTTGTGGGACGACAATCTGGACCATGAGATGAACAAAGCTGTGTACAGCTATTAAAAAATATTGCACGAAGGAAACTCCCTATTCAGTCGACTGTTGTCCTGTAGCAGTTGTCAATCTCAAGAAAATATAATACTCCAAATTCACACATCCTACTGCTGGGCACACAAACAATATAATCAACAGAACATCACACAATTATAATTCCAGAAATCCTACCTTAACTCAGCTATCTCTGTAGAAGGCGGGCCCAGCCTTCATACAGAGATGCTGGATGAACAATGTACAGCTCCTTTAAATCAGTAGCAACTCTTTGTATTAAAAGAAAGAATGAGTACAGATCACCCCCACTGTTAATACAAGAATGAATATATATTTTCCAACACCCTGGGTCGAGACATCCTCTCACTTTTATACATACAAACTATAACAGCCGATCCTATTACAAAGGGCAGCCATGAAGATCTCTGATCTTCAGGTGCCCTGAATAACACTAGTTGTTACAAGACGTGGCATGGTGCAAATATAGAAAATGAGAGAAAGCTGTAGACTGGCCCAGAAGTGGTGATCTTCCCAGATCGCCATGATATTTGAACAGCTATACTAAAGATCCCCCGATCATAGCACATTCTGTTACAGCCCCTTTGTACGGCTCTGTCTGGAGGGTTGCATAGGAATCACGTGCCTTAAGCAATGATTGAAGGATTGAGGAACTTCTTGAATCACGAACACCCCTTGTTCAAGACTTGTTCAGATCCGCTTACCTGCAGTCAACTCATCTCGTGCTATCTTCATAGATAACAACAAATTAGCACAATTTCAAGAGATAAACAACCTTAATTGCCACAATCATAAGCATCAATAGGATAAAACAATAATCAGCCTTACCTTGGTAATTTAAGGCATAGAGTGAGTAAAACAGGTTGTATTAGGATGCTGAGTAGTGTAAAACACGGGAAGAAAAGGTGATTAAAGATGGTTAAAAAGGGACCAATTGTGGACTCAACATCTTCCCCCAACTACCCTGTTGCATGTCCTCATGCAACAACCTGCATCATTCAGAGTCTGAGTCCTGCACTGAGCTCTGTTCATGGAGGGAAGAAAAATTGTAAGGAAACTCAGGTTCCTCACCTGTCTTCAGAAAACCTCTGTGAATAATCCAGTACCGCCAACATCCCTGCTCCTCTGCCTTAGTCATGGAAAAATCCATGTGATATGGTTTTGATGGCCACCAAATAAGAGGAAATTTGAACTTTAAACCCAGCCAGTTGACTCCACATTCCTTCATACTCCCTACATAACCTTTGACTCTAGAGAGTGCATGTTTAAAAATTTTAAAGCAGTAGGGGTCCCTGTTTCTAAGTGCAGAGGAGGCAACCTGCCATCTGTGCTTGCTCCCCTCTAATGCAATCTGCTACTATCTAGAAATGGATTTTGTACAAGTGGATATTACCTCTTCCTGCAAATTCATGATATGTTGTGCCTAGGAAGGGCTGGAGAGAAAACCCTTGTATTGAGCCATAAGAATGCCAGGATTCTGGGGCTCACTTCGAATCCATAAATTAGTATGGCCTTCATTGTGGTAAAAGGTCTGAAAAGACCTTTCCCACTGAACATGATTGTTCACAAAAGAGGCAAAGGCTCGTAGCTGAACGTCACCTGCAAATGGAACAGGATTTGAGTGCCGATCCAAAGGGCACGCCATCTCGTGCAGGTATAATTCACATAGCAAGTTCTGCTCTTCAAAATTGCTCCCAAGGAATGTCTCCAAAAAATTTTTTGAGGTTGCAATTTCAAATGACCTCCCCTCCTGTACAACCTTTAATTTAAACCAGACAAACTGCTCGAAGAGAAACACTAGATAAGAGGAAGAGGGCTTCCTAGTGCCTATGAGTTCTCGGGATAGGGCATACATTTGATCCTTCTCCTTCTGCATGGATGAGAATTTTTTCAATTTCCTTATCTCGTTCTGCAGCTCCTCTACCTGAACTCTGTGGGCCATACGTTCTTCAGCCCCCTGCTCTTCCAATGCTCTAATAATTCTTCGATGCTCACTCAAAGCAATCATCCTCTTCTGGTTTTCTTCCATTTGACTTTTCCACTTAATCACTTCCATCCTCAGGGATGAGACTTCTGCTGTGAGATTTAAAATCTCCTTTTTATAATGTCCTTCCTGTTCTGAATCCAAATCAATAAAATTTCTGAGAGGGAGAAGTACTGCTTCTTGTGGGGTAGCGTCCTCTCCCTAGTCAATTTGCATTTCTAATTCTTGTGTTGCTGGTTCTTGTGTGGCAGCAACATCCCCTGGGTTATCTTCCACAGCTGTATCCAAGGCTTGTTGAGACACTAGTTCTTGTGTAACAGTGTCTTCTCCCTGATCAGCCTACATTTCTGAGTCTGATTCTTGTGTTGTTGGTTCTTGTGTGGCAGCAACATCCCCTGGATTATCTCCCACAGCTGTATTCAAGGCTTGTTGAGACACTGGTTCTTGTGTAATAGTGTATTCTCCCTGATCAGCCTGCATTTCTAAATCTGATTCATGTGTTGCTGGTTCTTGTGTGGCAGCAACATCCCCTAGGTTATCTTTTTGCGTTCCTAAGATTAGTTCCTGTGTTGCTGGTTCTTGTGTAACAGCAACACCTTTTAGATTATCCTCAACATCCGCCTCCATTGCTTCTAAGGACACTGGTTCTTGTGTGGCAGTGTCTTCCTTTTGCATTCCTAGATTCAATTCTTGTGTTGCTGGTTCTTGTGTGGCAGCAACATCTTTCAGACTCTCCTCAGCATCCACCTCCATTGCTTTTGGAGACACTGGTTCTTGTGTGACAGTGTCTTCCTTGTTCTCCTGCCTCTGAGACTGGATATCTTCCCCATCGTACCATTCCTCCTCAAGGAGCTCAGTGTCACCTGAGGCTATTGTCTGTTCGTCCTCACTCCACTGTATATCAGGTACGATATCCACCCCCAGGTCATCTTCTAATTGAAATTCTGGACTTTCTGTTGCAATTCCCAAGGATGTTGGTTCTTGTGTAACAACATCCTGGATTACCTCTTCCTCCTGGATTAGCTCTGTGTCCTGGGAACATTCTGGAGTCATGGTGCAAAGCTCTTCATTAGGTTCCAGAGTGTCCTCCATCCCAGATTCTTCTCTCCCTTCTTTGGCCGCCTGGACAAGTAACTCCTGGTTTACTGGTTCCTGTATTACAGATCCCTGTTCAGGTTTATCACTGTCATGCCCTTGTGGCTCAGCTTCTATCATCTCTATATCGTGAGAGCCTTCTGAGTTCACAGTGCAATCCTTACTTCCATTATCATTCCTGATTTCATTCCCTTCTTCCTTTGTCGCAGGATTGATAGCAGCTTCAGCAAGGATGATCAAAGATGCTGGTTCTTGTGTGACAGCATCTTCTTTTTCTGCAGGTTCTTCCATTGTGGACATGGGCTGTTGTACTGTGCTAAATATGATCTCGTGGCCTTTCTTTTTGAAAATTTCCCCACAGGTGGGGCATATCATGTGCTCGTCCTCCTTACCAGGCTCGGCAAAGTTGGATTCCTCTAACTGTTCTGCAGCTTCCACTAGTGTATACATTTTTTTCTCCCCTTGTTTCCTGCAGGTTTCCTTCCATGTCTCCACTTCCTTTCGAAGCACTTGGACTTCCTCCTTTAACAAGGTGTTCTCTTCCAAAAGTCCTTCAATGCTGGGTTCTTCCTCAACTAGCCTTTGTGGAGCATCCATTGGCCTTGGTACAAGGACTGGGAACTCAACCTGTGCCTCCAGGGTTGCCCACTTCTTTCTGGCTGCGTCTGCTACTGCATTTGATTTAGTTCTTTGTCTTCTTATTGGTGGGGTTATGCTGAGTTCATTAATTGGTCTCTTTCTTTTCTTTTGTGGTGTTTTCTTTGTAGGAGCTGGTATATCAGGATTCACTGCTGAAATCAAAGGAATGTTTCCTTGCTCCTCAGGTCGTTCCTCCTCAATTAGGGTTCCTCCCCCCCACTCAGGTGAGGATTCAATAGTGACTGGTTCAATATGTTCCTCCATTGCTTTGGTTCTGCCATCTTTAGGTTCAATTGTCGCAGCATCCAATGCTGCGACAATTTCGCCTTTTGATGGCAGAGCTACCCTTTTGTCTGTGCTTTTCCCACGGTTTTTATCAACACCCTCCCCTTGTGGTCCGGCTTGTGTCCCATGTTGCTCTTCTTCTGGTGCAATATCCCCCCCCAACTATATGGGAGGGACTCCGGTCCTCCTGGCGTGGTTGAAGATATGCCTGTTCGACTGGGGCTTCTAGCAAAGGAGCAGGTTCCTGAGGGGGAGCTGTGTGTGCAGCGATAAATTGGTCCCAGGTCACATTGTGCTGGGAGAGGGTTCTTTTAATGATTAATTTTATAAGACCATGGTGGGTGAGGGAGACATGTTGATGTTTAGCACCTTGGACATACACCGCCATATGATGCAGGGCATGAAGTAAATAGTATGGGATATTCAATAAAATTCCATGGCGGAGATGAGAAAGCAATGGTAGATCAGAATTATAAACAGTTTGGTACCTACCTTCACAGGTGATGTACTTCTTAACAAAGATAGCAACCTGATCCCATGGCCGCGGCAACGAAGGCAGTGCAATCCCTCTTCTTGACAATTGAACTTGCTCCCCTTCTCGTAAAAATTCTTCCCGTGCAATCGTCATGGAAACTCATCGACCAAACCATTCCTTTCCTTCCCGGGGGATAGCAGTAACCTCAGATATAACGGTCTCAGAGACCTCTACCCGTAGCCCCCATACTTCGGAGTGAGTGTCTCGAAGGTTCAAAGAAAATTGAAAAGCTGCTTCTCGATTAAACCCATCTAGTCGCTCAAAATATTCAGTCCACCCAGCAGCTTGAAAAATGGAAAAAACCTCAGGATTAGTCCTGAGTTCCTGTGTATTCAAAGGTTCATGGCGAGCTGGAAGCCCCATGGTTGTGGCTGCAGAATTACAGAGTCCGAAAATGGAGATTGCAAAGCAGAGGATGCACAGGCCGCTGAGGAAAGATGTTGAGAAAAGGATGGTAAATTTGGAAAGTTCAGTACAGAGGGGGGTTCAAAATTTTTTATGCCAAATTGGGAAAGGTGGCGGTTATGAGTTTTTACGTCGCACGAGGGAGCGGATTAATTAAGCCATAATGATAATACGTATAAAGGCAAGACTGATATTATTAAATCAAATCAACGCTTAATCACGTGAAAATCAAAGCCATACCTCGTGTGACTGTGCATCGGATAGCCTGCGGAGAATGATGAAGCGTGTAATTGCTGACGCTGCAAAGCCAAGCTCGTGCGCAGGCATTAACTTAATCATAATGACACAGATAATGCCATAATGCCTGCCGCCAAGGAAACAAAAACCATCACATCACCGGGGTCGGAATAATGCTAAGTTGGTCGATACGAGTGGAATAAATCAGGGCCATCTTTAGTAGTGGAAGAAATTTCTTGCGTTAACGCAGGAATTACCGCTGCAAATTACAAAAAGAACAGGCTCTAGTGCTGGAAATTTCCGCCAAATGGAACGGATTTGCAGTTGTCGAGAATGAGAGTGCGGCCAGCTAAAAAGATGTTGCAGCCGCCCAAGATAGATCACGGTGTCGGGAAAATATTGGCAGAAACAGGAACAATCACGGGCGCGGAAAAAAAAAGTTTTGACAGCCCTCGGAAAATAGATCACAGCCGCCAGTAAATTATGTTCAGCCGCTGGCAAATGTAGTTCACGGCTGCCGAAAAATAAAAAAGTTTTCTGGTCGTCGGGAAAGGGTCACAGCTGCTGGAAAATTATGTTCATCCGCCGGGAAATTTTGTTCAGCCGCCGAGAAAGTATGTTCAGCCACCGGGAAATTTTATTCAGCTGCCGAGAAAGTATGTTCAGCCACCGGGAAATTTTATTTCGGCCGCCGGGAAAGTATGTTCAACCGCCGGGAAATTTTATTTAGCCACCGGGAAATTTTATTTCGGCCGCCGGGAAAGTATGTTCAGCCACCGGGAAATTTTATTTCGGCCGCCGGGAAAGTATGTTCAGCCGCCGGGAAATTTTATTTCGGTTGCCGAAAAAGTATGTTCAGCCGCCGGGAAATTTTATTTCGGCCGCCGGGAAAGTATGTTCAGCTGCCAGGAAATTTTATTTCGGCCGCCGAAAAAGTATGTTCAGCCGCCGGGAAATTTTGTTCAACGCAGGGAAGCAGAAAAGGGCGACGCCAGTTCAACAGGCCCGATCTGGTCATTCGCCTAGTACTTCCCTGCAAAACTGTTATTGAAAAATAACAACTGAAATGATCAAATGCAAAAGGAAAATAAAATAATAAATTATACGCGACAGTAGGAAATTTTTTTATTTATTTATGTACAGCGATCAAAGTGTGATTTACAGTTCAAGGGTTGGCCGAGGTAGAGAGAAACTGCTGCCCTGGTGTCAGTTGATACTCTGGATCGGCGGCGATTTGTGAAATGAATGCATCTTTCGAAATAGGTTTACGATACAGTCTCAGTCTGTGACCATTAGCAAGTAATGGTAGACGATTGTCATCAATGGTCACCAGACGGACAGTTCCGTTGTCAAAGACCCTGTCAACCAAATATGGACCAAGCCATCTTGTACGCAATTTACCTTTAAAATCCTTTTTGAATCTGGAGTCATAGAGTAACACCCAGTCTCCTTCGCTAAAAACTTTCTTTTTAATAAATCGGTCATGCCAACTGGATCTTTGTTGCTGAAGCAACAGAGTATGATCCACTGCAGCTAACCGCTTCTCGTCCAGTTCATTTAATTGATCCAATCTGCGCTTCTGAGCTTCTGTTACATCCAGATTCAATTCGGTGGCTGTCCTTAGGGTTTTAATCTCAAACTCGATTGGAAAGATGGCACTCTTTCCATACACTAAATCATATGGGGATAAACCTGTGGTGTCGTTCCAAGTCGTGCGATATGCCCACAATGCTTTTGGAAGCCTGTCAGCCCAATCCTTTCGATGGCTGTTAACTGTTTTAGTAAGGATGTTCTCAATGACCTTATTGGTACTTTCCACCTGACCATTGGCTTGGGGGTGGTAAGGTGACGACACCCTGTGCTGCACATGATATTTCCAGAGCAGGGATTCAAATTGGCATGACATGAATTGCGCCCCCCCATCAGTAACTACTTCTCTTGGTACCCCGAAGTGGGTAAATATCTCACTGTACAGAAAATAAATCACTGCCTGGTCATTAGCCTTGGCCAAAGCTACAGCCTCCACCCACTTGGTCATGTAATCAATACAAACCAGGATGTAGACCTTCTGTCTGGACGGAGGACTGATAGGGCCAACGAAATCCAGTGCCCATCTATCAAATGGTTCAGCTACGAGTTGAGGTTGTAGGGGCATCTGATCTGTTTTATTCGGTTGGCCAATCCTCTGGCAGCTGTCACAGGACTGGACATACCTTTTAGCATCCCTAAACAGGGTTGGCCAGTAGTAGCCCATCCATAATGCTTTATGCCCTGTTCTTTTATCTGCAAAGTGCCCTCCACAAGGCTCCTCATGACAGGATTTTAATATAGGAAAGATCTCATCTTCTCTTACACATCTCCTAATCTCAAGATCAGTCCCTGTGTAAAAGAGATGACCATTTAGCCAACAAAACCTGGCACTTCGCTGGATAATTTTTCTTTTTTCTCGTTTTGACATATATGGCGGGAGCTTTCCTGCAACCAAGTAGTTGGCAACGTCTGCGTACCATGGAGAATGAGATGAAAGTGCGAATAGATGTTCATCTGGGAAAGAATCCTCAACAGGAAAAGTGTCATCACTATTAGTAAATCGAGATAAAAAATCAGCAACAACATTTTCTTTCCCGGGTTTGTCTATAATGGTGATATCAAATTCTTGCAACAACAAAAGCCATCTGGTTACTCTGGCATTGGTAACAGGTTTATTCATTAAATATTTAATGGCAGAGTGGTCAGTGTGCACAAATGTAGGATACCCGGTTATATAATGTCGAAATTTATTGATAGAGTAAACAATAGCTAGGAATTCTTTTTCAGTAACAGTATAATTAAGTTCAGCAGGGGCTAAGTTTTTACTAACATAGTAGATGGCATAAGGCACTTGGCCATCCTGCCGTCCTAATACTGCTCCCATGGCAGTGTCAGAGGCGTCTAAAGAAATATGGAAAGGAAGGGTCCAATTAGGTCCCCTTAGGATGGGAGCTGTGGACAACTTCTATTTAAGCACCTCAAGTGCTGTCTGGCATGTTGTATTCCACACAAACTGTTCATCTTTCGTCAACAGAGAAAACAAGGGAGAGGCCAGTTTGGAGAAATTTTCTATAAACCTTTGATAATACCCAGCATGTCCCAGAAAGCTTCTCACCTCTTTCTGAGTTGAAGGGGTAGGTATATTCTTGATCACTTTAATTTTTGAAGGGTCTACCTGAATGCCATTGGCAGAGATAAAATGCCCTAATACCACTCCCTCACTCATCATCATATGGCACTTTTCAATGCTTAATGAGAGTTGAGTCTGTTCACAGCGAATCAAAACCTTCTTTAAATTATCCAGTGCTTCGTCAAAGTCCCTGCCATAGGGAGTAAAATCATCCATGAAGATTTCCATACTATCATTGACTAATTCAGAGAATATGCCAATCACAGCTCTTTGGAACGTTGCTGGTGCATTGCATAATCCAAAGGGAAGCACTCTGTAGGCAAACGTTCCCCAGGGACAAGTGAAGGAGGTTTTATCCTGATCCTTAGGAGAAATCTGGATTTGATTGTACCCACTAAAGCCATCTAGGAAGGAGAAGAACTTCTTTCCTGACAGGGTATCAAGTACTTGGTCAATGAAGGGCAAAGGGAAATGATCCTTTTGAGTTTCTTTGTTCAATTACCTGTAATCTACACAAACCCTCCATTTCCCATTTTTCTTGGGTACAATTACGAGTGGAGAGACCCACTCGCCATCTGAGATTGGATATATAAATCTTGCCTCCAAAAGTTTCTAGATTTCCTCCTTCACTATATCCCTCAGCTTGGGGTTCATGCATCGTTGGGGTTAACACACAGGCCGGGAGTCACTTTTGATGTAAATGTGATGGGTGCACAGACTAGAGGGAATACCCCTCATCTTTGTATACTCCCAGGCAAACGCCCCCTTGTGTTCTTTCAAGAGGATGATCAGGCGTTTTTGTTCCTCTAAGGAGAGACTAGGATTGATATTCAAAGTTCTTCCAGGCTCTACCTCAATAGGGATGCTCTCTGAATTTTTCACAACCGGGATTATGTTTGTGTCACCAATCAAGGCTTCTTCCGTAAGATTTTCTTGTTCTTCCTTGCCCAAAGTGGTGTTCAGAATTTGATAGACCTCTCTATTCACCGAAGCAGGTTCACTAATGAAATTGCTAATAGTGTCATCTTCTGTTTCATTTTTAAAACTTAAGGCCTTCCCTATAGTTAATAGTGGCTGAACATCCTCCTCCTCCTCCTACTCTATCCAAAGGGATGTTTCAGCCTCTAGACTTGGCCGAGCTGGAGGATAAAGGGTGAGATTTTTAGTATCCATACCATCAGATATAGTCATGGACCCTAATCGACAGCTGATGCAAGCATCAGCTGTGGCCAACAAAGGTCTCCGCAGGATCAATGGGTGTCCCCCCAACTGCGATTTAGGTTGTAATACCAAAAAGTCAGCTGGGTACTCCCATGAATCTACTGAGATGACAAGGTCGTCTAGGATCCCTTTGGGTCTGATGGTGGATCTGTCTGCTAATTCCAAAATAGTAGGGGTCGGTCTAAGATTAGTGAGCCCAAGCTTCTTTACAGTCTCTATTGTGATAACATTTATTGCTGCTCCTAGGTCCACTAGTACGTTGGGTATCTGTGTTTGTCCTATTTGTACAGTAACGGTAGGATTTCCAGGGTCATCATATTTAGTCACAGGGGCTTTTCCTGTCATCAAGGTAGATAAGTTCCCTATGACGTGAACCGTGGGAGGATCCCTGGGTTTCCTTCCTGCTCTCTTAGTGCACAGGTCCCGCATTGTTCTAGCGTAAATAGGGACATCTTGGAGAGCTTGAAGAAGGGGGATTTTGACATAAAGGTTCCTTAACTCTCCTAGGAGGTTAAACTGAGATTGCCCCCCCGTTCTTGGTAGCATTAGTCTTTCGGGGTATGGTGGTTGCTTTATCAACTGGGAAGGCTGTGTATTGTCAAATTTATCATTGGATGTTTCAGCCATCCCCTTATCGTCGGATATTTCAGCCGTCCCTTCTAAGGGATGCTCAGCATCTTCAATGATGGGGGTTGTGTCAAATAGATGCTGTGAATTCCCTGTTTCTTTGTGCACAGAGGGTGAAACATCCTCTGTAATTACAGGTTCTACAATTTTCCCAGATCATAAATGAATTTCATTGCAAGGTACAGGGGACAGAGAGTAGGCTGGCATGTTGACAGTCTCTAATTGATGGACTGCTTTATTATTCGGGTTGGGGTTAGGTTGGGCAGGCAGCTGAGGTCGGATTGGTATATTCGGGACAAAATTATTCTGCACCTGCAGCTGGGACTGCTGAGGTGGGTATTGAGGATATGGAGGAAATTGGGGAAATTGGGGAAACTGAGGAGAATATGGTGAATGTTGAGGTGGCTGTTGAGGAAACTGGTTCCCAGGATGGAAATTCCTCCACCTAGGAGACCACGTCGTAGGTTGATGAGGTGGCTGTGTCCAAGGACTCCATGAGTTATAATTTTGCATTGCAGGTTGGGAAGAGTTCCACTGAGTATAATTTGAAGGGAATTGTGTATTCACATTTTGCATATTATTGTTCCAATTTCCCATGTTATTCAAAAATGGAAAAGAGTCTAGAGACATACCTTGATTTCGAGGCTGCCATGGTTTCTTCTGTGCAATAAAGTAGGCTGCTTCCACATCTGGGTTTGATTCCTGTAGAACGGCCTTTACTTGAGGGAGTGAGGGACATTCTTTTGTATCGTGGTTCAGCTCACACAGTTGACATACGTTTACTTTGTCAAGCGGGTATTCTCTTACCGGATGATTCTTTCTACATCGGGGGCAGAACACTCCTAATGTGAGATCCTCCACTGCTTGTTTTTGCTTTGCCTTCAGGACATCGATCTCCGAGGAGATAGAACTCATCATTTCTGTTTTAAAATTTTCAAGGAGATTTCCTATCTCTGCACGGGTGGCGCCTCCATTAGATGATTTCTGAGTTCTGTCGAAGACGTCACGTTCTAACTTATCTCGTTTGTCCCGCTTATTGTTCCTGGAAGACCCCCTGGAGTATCTCTTGCATAGTTCCATAATTTTATCAAAAGGTTCTTTGGAGATATCTCCCTTACCAAGCAGGTTTAACATATCTAAACAATCATCTCTAATCCCACGTAGCAAGATTATCTTGAGTACATCCAGCCCCATGTTCGTCTGCCCAGCTCTCTGCACATTGTACAGTAGCCTTTCCATAAAATCTTCCAAACTTTCATCCTCATTCTGTACCATTTTAAATAATTCTTCCCTCTTGTCCTTGGTATTACAATATTCCTGATATTTCTCCAGGAACACTTGTTTCATTGAATCCCAATTAGCAACGGTTCCTCCCCCAAGGCTCATGAACCAGTGTAATGCATTGTCCTTCAAGGTAGCAGGAAAAAGTTTTAGCTTTTGGGCATCAGTGATATAATCGTAGCTGCGACAAAGAATATCGAATTCGAAAAGGAATTCATCTGGATCTTCTGCCGCCTTTCCATGGAAACGAGGTAACACCGATGGTGAGATATTCTTCATAGGAGCTGCCCCATCTGGTTGTTGAATCAGAAATTGCAATTTAGCCACTGTTCCCTCTGGCAGGGAGCGATTCTCATGATGATAGTTTTCTCCCATCACTTCTTCCTCGTCAGCCCCGTGTCTGTTACTCATCTCTTCTGTTTTCTCCTCTTCGTCTCTTCCTGTGTTCTTTTCTTCGTCCTTCTCTTGTTCCTCGTTCTTTTCTTTGTTTTTCCACTGACCCAGGAGCTTCTAGTGGTATTGATCCCACTCTTCCTTAGTTACACTCCTCCCGTTAATGTGATAATTCAGACCCCTACCAGCAGGTCCCGTTGTAACAGCTGTGTCTTTATCTGCAGGGATGGCTGAGGAAGTCGCAGTTGCTCGTGTATTCTCCACCGTGGATCCCGACGCTAGCGCCCCAGGATCGACAGGGTTTCTTCTGATAGGAGTCTCTTGAAGGCGAGCCCCAGTGGATGAATCAGCTCTGTCAACTAGGTCGTCAATGAACGTCCTTCTGCCCAAAGGTACTCCTCGACCTCGACCCAAGACACCTGCACTGTTAGTATCCTGTGGGGTTTTGGGAGTTGGGAATCGATCGCGTTTTACCCTTCTCGTATTCATACAACCAAAATCATTTCATCAAAGAGAATAAAAAGAAACTGACTAGAAATAATTTCCAAATGCAACTATTGATAGTGTTTAATTTTTATCCTTCCCCGGCAACGGCGCCAAAATGTCGAGCGCCCTAAATGCAGATAAATTCTTATCAACACACAGAGCATACGAGATTTATTGTCAACCCGAGAAAGTATTTTATTTCAAAGGATAGATGCACAATTTATGCTTAAACACTAGATCATTGTAATTAAACACTTTACCCCTAAACAACCATGTTCATCCCTCAGAACCTATGTAATCCCACCAATCTTCTAAATACTACAAATTCAAATTCTCTCTACCATGCATTAATAGGAAATGAAATCAGACTCAAATAACACTTGCAGACATAAAGAAAATCCTATTCATATCCCGAAATAAATGATTCATCTATTTAATCTAACCACTCTTGAAATTCATACTCATAACTAATTGTGATCTAGAAATTCAATTGCAGCAAATTAAGTTCGGCTACCTTAAAGAATCGAATTGCAGAAATAGAGACAACAATTATAACAGTAAAACAAGTATGGGGATTTGTGGGACGACAATCTAGACCATGAGATGAACAAAGCTGTGTACAGCTATTAAAAAATATTGCATGAAGGAAACTCCCTATTTAGTCGACTGTTGTCCTGTAGCAGTTGTCAATCTCAGGAAAATATAATACTGCAAATTCACACATCCTACTGCTGCGCACACAAACAATATAATCAACAGAACATCACACAATTATAATTCCAGAAATCCTACCTTAACTCAGCTATCTCTGCAAAAGGCGGGCCCAACCTTCATACAGAGATACTGGATGAACAATGTACAGCTCCTTTAAATCAGCAGCAACTCTTTGTATTAAAAGAAAGAATGAGTACAGATCACCCCCACTATAAATACAAGAATGAATATATATTTTCCAACACCCTGGGTCGAGACATCCTCTCACTTTTATACATACAAACTATAACAGCCGATCCTATTACAAAGGGCAGCCATGAAGATCTCTGATCTTCAATCACCCTGAATAACACTGGTTGTTACAAGACGTGGCATGGTGCAAATATAGAAAATGAGAGAAAGCTGTAGACTGGCCCAGAAGTGGCGATCTTCCCAGATCGCCATGATATTCTAACAACTATACTAAAGATCCCCTGATCATAGCACATTATGTTACATCCCCTTTGTACGGCTCTGTCTGGAGGGTTGCATAGGAATCACGTGCCTTAAGCAATGATTGAAGGATTGAGGAACTTCTTGAATCACGAACACCCCTTGTTCAAGACTTGTTCAGCTCCGCTTACCTGCAGTCAACTCATCTCGCGCTATCTTCATAGATAACAACAAATTAGCACAATTTCGAGAGATAAACAGCCTTAATTGCCACAATCATAAGCATCAATAGGATAAAACAATAATCAGCCTTACCTTGGTAATTTAAGGCATAGAGTGAGGAAAACAGGTTGTATTAGGATGCTGAGTAGTGTAAAACACGGGAAGAAAAGGTGATTAAAGATGGTTAAAAAGGGACCAATTGTGGACTCAACACTCATCTAGGAATGAGTATTCTTCAATGACTACATCTTCCTTCATTGGAAATTCTACTATAAGCTCAGCAAAAAATAAGGATTTTTTAGATTTAGCGGATTGGAAATCCAAGTCAAACTCTTGGAGAACGACTATCCATTTGTTAAACTTTCCCCTAACAATCCTTCAGGACAAAACATATTGAAAAGGATTAAAATCTGGCACTATAGTTGTAGTCCTCAGTAAAATGTAGTGAGGTAACCTCTGAATAGCCTAGACAACTGCTAAGGCCAATTTATCGACGTGGGAGTACTTGAATTCAGGTCTGGTTAAAGCACGACTAAGATAGTAAATGACATGCTCCTAGAGCTTATCATCGTCTTGGACCAGGACTAACCCAATGGTCGACTCGGACGCTGCCATATACAATATAAAATCCCTAGATTAATCTGGAGAATGCAGTAAAGGTGCTGACAACAAAGATTTTTTCAATTCCTCGAAAGCGAGTTGTGTAGTTTCATCTCATACAAATTGGGTGTCCTGTTTTAGTAGGTGCATGAAACCCTTGGTAATCTTGGCATAGTTTACAATGAAACGTCAAATAAAATTGGACTTTCCCTGCTAGCTCTGAAGTTCCCTGATAGAATGAGGAGGAGGCAGATTTACAATGGCCTCTACTTTTAATGTATCCACCTGAATGCCTCTATTAGAAACAATGAATCCGAGCAGTCTCCGTGACTCAACACAGAACACACACTTGTGGGGATTCAAGCGGATCTTATAGTATCTGCATCACTCAAATATCAACCTTAGGTGATCTGGATGGTCAATTCTCTTACAAGAATGTGCACGCAGATCATCAAGGTAAGGTTTGACAATGGCTTTGATATCATGGAAGGCAAAGTTCATTTCCCGTTGAAAGGTTGCCCCAGCATTTTTCAATCTGAAGGGCATTTTTTTGTACGCGAAGGTACCCCAAGGACAAATGAAAGTAGTTTTATGTTGGTATTTTGGTTTTATTTGAATTTGATTGTATCTGGAGAAACCATCCATAAACAAGAAAACTTCACTTCCCGCGCAAGCATCTATAATTTGATCTATAAATGGCATGGGATAGTTGTCCTTAGGACAAGCTTTATTCAAATCTCGAAAGTCAGTATTCCTGGCATCTCCTCATATGACTAGGAAAAAACATCATGGAATTCCTTGCACAAGGACGTATAGATTGCAATCTCCTCAGAAGAGCGGTTTGCACCGATATGTATATTTTCCACAACATCAAGGTTTACAGAGATGTTGATAGGGATATTAGTGGAAATATTTTCCATATTCCCCTCAGCAAACATTCCTTCCCTTGGTCAGGGATTGATGGGTATATCAACATCGTCTATCAGTCTCATATCAAACTCTTGATTCTCTATCCTGCTTAGCTCTGGAATAAAATAGGATCGATGATGAAGATCTTCATAGATCATATCATGTCCGCACATGGCTTCCAGAATGGCTTCATCAGAAGGTAAAACCATATCTAAACAATCCGTAGAATGCAAATAGTTTTCTTCCCAAGCAAGCAAATAGACTTATTCCAGATCCTCTAAGATTGTGAGAGGGTCTGAAACAGGATCAACAGTGGTTTGAGTGATAGATTGGTAAGCCACTTCCACTACTAATAAGGGCACTTTCGGTTCATGGGGGTAAGGAAGAACCCAAGGATCAGTCCTATCAACAATCGTGGCTATGGACTTCCCCACACTAGTAGAACCTATATAGTTAATCGGGGCTAGAAGATCAAATGTGCCCGTCAACGATGCGTACATTCTATCCCCCAAGCTCTCAGTAGCAGGTTTCACCTAATCAACCAATGGCACAGTGGACTCATTAGAATCCATGTAGCCTTTCTGAGTAAAATTGAGTTGGTCAACAGTAACCAACTTCCCTTCATGTGGAAACACTACCACCCAAAAGACGGTCGATGCAATAGCAGACATGGCATAATTCCAACTTCTTCCCAAAAGCAAATTATAGTCCAAAGGTGGATCAATCACTTCCACCTCAACAGACATCGCTTTCCCTTCCAGATTAATTTCAAAAGATGGTAGGATACCATGCAGATGGAATGACCTTCCATTGAAAGTAGTAAGCAGAGTGTTTGACGAGACCAGCTCTGGGGATCCGAGAGCTTTCTAATATGACAAGGACATAACACATGTAGAAGCACCCTCATCAATGACTACCCTTACAATGGTCTTTCCACCATGGATGACATCTATTGATAAGGCTACATGGTAAGGTAGGCGAATTTTAACATCAGACAAGTGAAATTTCTCCATGAGACTCGACAAGTCCATGCTGCCTAAGGCTGCTAAGAGTGCATCCCATTGGGCAAGACAACTCTGTAACACCTCTAAAGCTAACATTGCACAAGGGGTTTGGGCCAAGATTTCAACGACAGAGTAGTTTGAAGTAGCTCTAGCATTAGGGTTATGCAAGTTCTTCTTAAAGACACCTTTTGGTATCTTAGGCATAGTTTCAACAAGCTTCTCGATCGTGAGAGGGTTAGAAGTTTCACCTATAGACTTACCCTTCTCAGAAGTCTCTTTTTCATAGTTTTTATTCCTAGTCTGTAGCAAATTCGAAGATCAAACCATGTTGATATAGTTGGGGTCAGGGGAATTTGGAGTGCCCCCTGCTACATTAGAAGCTGAAGCAGAATTCTTCCCTTGGGGAAATGGATCCTTGAGGATAGCCGGTTGTTGAGCTTTTAGTAGTTTCTAGGCTTGTTCCATAAGGGGAAAAATATGGGTGAGGTGATCCTCATGGCACAACTTACATGGAAATTTCACCTTTTTCTTTTCTTTCTTGCCCCCATCAACACTATTTGCAGGTTTCTACTTGTTTTGATTTCCCTCCCCTTTCTTTCCTCCCTTATTCTTCCCACCGGGCTGCTGATTGCCCTTCTGAGAGGTCTGTGCAAAAACATTTGCATTTTGGGGTGAGGGGGCACCCTTCGTTTCCTCCACCATAGAATGTTTGATGGACAGCTGATGGAGCTGTTTGGCCAAATATTTTACAGTGGGAGAGTTTAGAGACCCAACCACACCATCGGCATGGGGTCTAGGCTTAGGTTTCTCTGCATCGTGGGTAGGCCTCGGTGCCTCAGGAATAATCTCGTACAAGATCCTAGATTGAGAATAAATCAAATCCAATTGCTGGGCCCTGAGGATGGATTCTTCCTTGTTTGTCACTCCTGAACTAGATATATCCTTAGATATATAAGGCAATAATGATTTAAGGAACCATTCTAGTAAGAACTTAGGAGGAATAGTGGCTTTAATAAGGCTCTTCCACCTCCTCCACTCTTGGATGTGATCCAAGATGTGGGTAGCCTTGTTCTACCTGAAGGTAGATAACAAGTCCATTCCGAAATCATATCAGACCAGAAGCTGAAAGTGGCTAAGGAATGCATTAGGCAAGTCCCAAAAACTACTGAACACAGCAGATTGCAACTCAATGTACCATTTTGCTGCAGTACTCGCTAAGGTTCTTTGGAACAGCCTAAACCTAACTGAATCTTCATTCAACAAATTAGAAGAACACCATAAATGAAAATTGGTGGCATGAGCCCCAGGATCTTCACCAACTTTGCCTTCAAATTTTGGGATGTCAGATGGCAATTTGGTGGGGACAGATGGCCACGAAGGGTCATGCCTCACCGGGTCGTTCATTAATTTAGACAAGTCTGGCAAGTTTAATGTTGCCAGGAATGAAATCTTAGGTTGAGCCGGAGCACTAAAAGTGCCAAAATGGGGATTAGAGGGACTTGCCCCAAAATTATCATAAGTGAAGGTGGGGTTTCCCCCTGCCACCGGTTGCGAAGTGGATGGGTTACTTTGGAATGGATTCCATCCATAATCCA
Organism: Pseudotsuga menziesii; assembly: GCA_001517045.1. Classification (NCBI taxonomy): domain Eukaryota; kingdom Viridiplantae; phylum Streptophyta; class Pinopsida; order Pinales; family Pinaceae; genus Pseudotsuga; species Pseudotsuga menziesii. The sequence continues at coordinate 99,432 of LPNX010626333.1, read as the reverse complement.
CAGGATTATGGGTGGGAGGTGAAGTATAAGAGGTCTCAGCCGCCCCAGTCGAAATTAGGGTTTGAAAAACAGGAGCAGGTATCCCTCTGCTAAAGAACAAAAAGGGAGAGCTCATGAATGGGGCTGAGATCGGAGTTTGAAAATATTACCCATAAGGGTTAGTGTTTCCAAACTGTACTCCTACATAAGAAGGTGATGGGCCAATGAAAGAAAAATGAGTGTAGTTCATGTTTAGAGAGTTTGAACAAACTAAAGAAAACTCCAAAGGGTCCTTTTTCGTATGATTTAGTCCCTAAGGCCCAAAAAAGTATAAAATAATACCTTAGAGAACTCTTCCAGGCATGATTGCCTGGAGTGTTTCTTTTTCATAAATAGTCCATCCGAACCGAAAAAGAAATAACCTACTGTCGAAGAGATGACTCTTCAAATACTTTTACAAGCATGAAGAAGACAAGTACTCGACTATCTTTTCACATTTTAAGAGTCTAAAAAGATCTTAAAGAAGACTCTATTAACCTTTTTCATGTTTAAATCCAGAGCACGAAAAAGTAATAAACTAAGCTCAAACCAAATTTCACGTTTTAACCAGAGCATGAAAAATGAAAAGTAAGCTCAACACCATCTTACTGTTTTTAACAAGCTCGAATATCAGTTGAAAGAATGCTTGAAGATTGGTTTCATTTTTACGCAAGCTCGAAACCAATGGGTAAACTATGCTTGAATTTTTTTTTGATGTATTTGTAACTTCAGAATGTAGTCACTTGTATATCTTATGTCTTGTACCCCGATGTTTATTCTAGGATGTGTCTGTAATGTAATTGAGTCATGTCATGTCCCGATGTTCTGATCGAGAGTTTCTATAATGTAAACAAGAAATGTCAAGTCATTGTGGGTAACCCTCCTATTGTTTAAGGGTTAAAGTCCTCGCAGTTCCAGGGCACTAGGGTTGTTAGACTCACCTAGTGAAGTCGGCCCTAGTAGGGTTTTGTCAAGTCAATAATTAGTATAAATAGAGAGCTAGCCTCTCTATTTATCACACACTAACTCACACTCAGTTGTAGTGCATAGCTGAGGAATAAGAAGGCACTGGGGCTAGGAAGAAAGAGGTTACTGCTGTCGAGAGATCATCTTACTATTTTGGGATTTTCTATTTGGTGTTGATTCTATCTCTGAGGAAGTTGTGGGGTTTTCTCCATTTATGGTTTCGTCGAGGAAAAACACTGTGCTCATTGTCTCTTATGTTTGATTGTTGTGCTTTTTATTCTCTTAGTTAAAAGATCCTAATATAATGCTAGCTTAATGATAAAATTCTAACATGATATTAAAGCTAACCTGAGAAGAAGACACTATGCAGCTGCAGGAACTAGGGATTCCTATTTTTTGGATCTCTTTCCATATATTTTCAGAAAAATAAGGTTGGATTAACTCTCCTCCCTAGGGCGCATCTTTCTATCGAAAGAAAATCCAATTCTGAGGTTTTTCAGTTTTGGACCTGACACTGCTGCCGAAAATTAGGACTTTCCACAGAAGTGGAATTTTTGAGTGATCCAAGGCCTGGATTGATCTCCTCCTCAAAATCAAAGTTTATAGATCAATATCAAATCATTTGGTTGGACAAAACTCCAAAAAATCCAAACCCTAATATGCTCCTGAACCAACACTGTAGAAATTCAGCTCCAAATCCAGATCCGACATCTTGACTTGGTAAGATCTAAATCTTTTGTATTTCCATTTGAGGTTCTCAGTTAAGATGTCTCATCATACCAAGCTTGATGAAAAGCTTGAGGGAGCCATTAGAGGAAATTTGAGGTCTAAAATGGGCCTCCTAAGGAAAATAATAAAATAATAGTTATTAATTTTGGAGGAAAAATGAAAAAAGTATTTTTTTGTTCGTATTTTTGACATATCTCCTTGTGTTTTTACTCAAATTCTAAGTAGGAGATCTCATTAGATGCATAATTTAATTATTCATCCAACAAGTATGCACACTGCATACTTTTGACGAACCCCGCTACCCCAAAAGCAAGAAATACCTGAAAAAATGTGATGATGACATCATCATCATGTTTTTTTAGGTATTTCTTATTTTTGGGGTGGTGGGGTCTATCAAAAGTATGCATTGTGGGTACTTGTTGGATTCGTAATTAAATTCTGCATCCAACGAGCTCTCTCTCTTGAAATTTGAGTAAAAACACAAGGAGATGCATTGAAAATAAGAACAAAAAAAGTAGTTTTATTTTATGACAAATATGTCAATTCAACCATTATGGTTGACTCATTTTATTAAAATTCTATTGGTTCTTAAATTCCAACTCACAAAATTTATTGTTGGCACATTTTCTTATAAGGCCCATTTTAGACCCCAAATTTCCTCTAATGTGATAACTTCTGAGCTTGGAAGTATAGGATCTCCCTGGTCCTGGAAGAGAATGAGTTGGACTCCTACATCAATGAGGAGATTCCAGTTCCAAAGGGATATGAGGCTAAGGCCTTACACAAGAAGAAGTTGGTTATGGTAAAGAGGATTATTGCTGATTCAATCAAGGATCACCTCATACCACATGTGTCATCCCTAAAGACACCTAAAGCTATGTTTGATGCCCTAACCAAATTGTTTGAAGGAAAGAACATAAACCGAAAGATGACCTTGAGGAACCAGTTGAAGAATGTGAATATCCAGAATGCAGAGACCGTCCAGTATTACTTTACAAGGGTCTCCCAGATCAAAGAACAACTTGAAGCAGTAGATGAATAAGTGGAGAATGAAGAGATTGTAATGACCACCTTGAATGGTCTCCTTAGGACATGGGACTCTTTCATTCAAGGGATATGTGCCAGAAATAAGTTAGTCAAATTCAGCAGACTATGGGAAGAATAATCTCAAGAAGAAGCTCGAATAGCTGCTCGAGAAGAAAACATGGGAAGTGAAGATCAATCTCTCACAGTACAATCCAAGAAAACTAGATCTAGCCACCACAGAAGTAAGTACTCTCATCAAGTGAATAACTTTAGAAATATTAGAGATAAGTCTAAGTTCATTTTCTATGCATGTGATGAAAGAGGAAACTTTGCTAGATATTGTCCTAGAAATAAAAGTAGCTCTCATAAGAAGAAGGGAAACAAGAGAAGACATTGTGCTCATGTTGCAGAGGATTATGAACCTTCCACAAAGAGAAACAGACAAGTCAGTGATGATTCTTGAAGTGATGAAGAATATGTTCTAATCTCTGCTCTCATAGGAACTATCACACATGGCAGCAATGCTTGGCTTATAGACAGTAGTGCTTCCAAACATATGATAGGATTCAGGGAATCCTTTGTGAAACTATATGAACATGAATTACCTCACAAGGTGAAACTCAGAGATGACTACCAATATCCAATGAAAGGTAGTGGTGAATCCTCATACAAGCTAGACTTTGGAAAGTCTATCAAGATGAAAGATGTATTGTTTGTACCTAGACTAAAGAAGAACCTCCTCTCCATATCTACATTAGATGCAAAAGGAATGATGGTTGCATTTGTAGATGGCCAAGTCCTTATGTCTCCAAAGGGAAAGTATTTTGATGATGCAGTAGTGATTGGGGAACAAGAAGGAGGACTATACAAATTGAAGGGCCAACCAGAACAAGATTTGGTTCATGAATTGATAGAACCAAATGAGCTTTGGCATAGGAGGCTTGCACATGTGCATTACAGAGCACTACCACTTGCAAGAAAAGCTATTGAAGGTCCCCCAGAAATACAGACAAAACATGAAGGAGTATGTAAAGGATGTGCGAAAGGGAAGAACACAAAGAAGACATTTCCAAGTAGTGAGAGAAAGGCAAAAGGAATCTTGGAAATCATCCACTCCGATGTATGCAGTCCAATTTCATCCAGTTCAGTAAGCGGGTATCTATACTATGTTTCTTTCATTGATGATTTTTCTAGAAAGGCATGGATATAATTTATGAAGAACACAGATGAAGTATTCAGCAAGTTCAAGGAATTCAAAGCCTTGATCGAGAACCACACTGAAAATAAAATCAAGACCTTTCGATCAGATAATGGTGGAGAATTCACATCAAATGAATTCAAAGAGCTATGCAAAGACTCAGGGATTAAGAGGGAGTTATCCACTCCATATAATCCACAACAAAATGGGATTGGAGAAAAAAATAATAGAACAATCATGGAAGCAGCAAGGACCATGCTTCATGACCAAGATCTTCCCATGCATCTATGGGCAGAAGATGCCAGAATAGCGATGTATGTACAAAACCGTACTCCAAACAAAGTACTTGAGAACAAGACTCCTAAAGAATTCTTCTTTGCAAAGAAACCAGAATTCATCCATCTCAGAATATTCGCCTATCCTGTATACATACACATTCCAAAAGAAAAGAGGACGAAGTTAGATCCTTCAGGAAAGAAGGGTATATTTGTGGGATACTCTGAAAGCTTGAATTCTTACATAATATACTTCCCAGGGTTCAAGAATATTGACATTAGTAGAGATGTAACATTTGACAAAGATTTAGCCTACATCAAATCCAGGAAGAGACCGGCTGAAGAACCTGAAGAAACAAGAGCACCTAGAATTCATGACACAGCCATGAACGAAGAAATTCAAGAAGAATATCAAGAATTTGAAGAACCTCAAGAACCTGTAGATCCACCTCAAGAGAAGAATCATCATAAGAGGAAACCTACCTGGGTACGTGAAATTATCCAAGGTGTAGAAAGATATGGAGCTTCAGAAGAAACACCTAGAGGAAGGAAGAGAACTAGGTCTTGCTCTAGTTATGTAGCCATGCTATGTGACATTATTGAAAAAGAACCTTCCAACTATGAAGAAGCGTCAGAAAGGAAAGAATGGAAGGAGGCTATGATCAAAGAATATCAATCGATCATGAAGAATGATGTTTGGGATGTTGTCCCAAGACCAGAAGGGAAGTCCATTGTAACTTCCAAATGGATCTACAAGATCAAGCATGCTATAGATGGTAGCATTGAGAAATATAAAGCAAGATTCATGGCTCGTGGTTTATCCTAGAAAAAAGGAATAGATTATGAAGAAACCTTTGCACCTATAGCTAGATACACTTCCATCAGATCAGTACTTGCTCTGGCTGCAGTAATGAAATGGAAGATACACCGAATGGATTTCAAGACTGCTTTCTTGAATGGTGTAGTAGAAGAGGAAGTGTATGTGGAATAGCCACTCGGTTTTGAGACACATGACGGGAAATCTCTTGTGTGTAGATTGAATAAATCCCTGTATGGTTTGAAATAGGAACCCAGGACATGGTACGGTAGAACTGATGGTTTCCTATCCAGTTTGGGATTTACCAAGAGTAAAGCAGATTCCAACCTTTACTACAAGTTTGAAGATGGAAATACAGTGATAATCCTACTATATGTGGATGATCTGTTTGTAACAGCTATGGATGGGTTGATTGCTAATATGAAGAGGAAAATTGCTACTCACTTTGAAATGAAAAACTTGGGTATGATGCACTATTTCTTAGTCATGGAGGTGTGACAGAATGCGGATGGAATATTCCATATACAAGGGAAGTATGCAGTAGATATTTGGGATGATGGGATGCAAGGCCATAACCACACCTATAACATCAAACCTAAAACTATTGAGTGATGCTTCATCAGAAGCAGTTGATGCTACGATGTATTGTAATATGATTAGGTCCTTGATGTACCTAATGAATATGAGACCAAATATTTTCTTTGCTATGAACACCTTGAGCCAGTTCCTAACAAATCCGAGACATGTTCACTTGATTGTTGCAAAGCATATTCTGAGTTACCTGAAGGGTACAGTTCATTATGGGATCAAGTACAAGGAAAACCAGAAGCTTGACCTGGAGGGTTATGTTGATTCAGATTGGGTAGGCAGTTCCATCGATAGGAAGAGCACTTCAGATGCTTCTTTAGTATGGGATCAGGTATGATCTCTTGGTTTAGAAAGAAGCAGTCCTATGTGGCACTGAGTACAGCTGAAGCAGAATATGTCGCAGCTTGTTCAGCTAGTTGCAAGGCAGTATGGCTGAGAAAGCTACTGTCTAATTTATTTGATCTCTAGTTGGATGCTACTTGTATATATTGCGACAACTAGAGTTGTGTGAAGTTGTCAAAGAACCCATTGTTCCATGAAAATTCAAGGCATATCAACATCAAGTATCACTATATCAGGGATATGGTGTAGAGAGGAGCAGTGAAGCTCCAGTATGTTGCGACAGACAAATAGATAGCTGATGTGTTGATGAAGCCATTGGCTAGAGTGAAGTTTGAGTACTTCAGGGAGAATCTTGGTGTTCTCCAGATCGAGGTTCCCTCCAAGGGGAAATGATGAGACCTAGAGCCATTCTGACATGGTGAGAGGATTAGGTTCCTTCCATGGTTAGATGTAAGGGCTGAGCCATTATGTCATGCTGAGAGGATTTGGTTCCTTCCATGTCAGATGTGAGTACTGATACATTCTGATGTGACTGTAGGATTGGTTCCTACATGATCAGATGCAAGGGCTGAATGCCATTCTTGGAATGGAGGCACCTGGTCAGTTACTAGGAATACTTAGTCTAGGACTGAGGGCCATTCTGATATGACTATAGGATGTAGTCTTACATGATCAGATGTGAGTGCATGGCCATTCTGATGTGATTGAGAGATGTGTTCCCACTTGATCATATATAAGGGCTGATGCCATTCTCTAGGAGAATGGAGGCACCTGGTTAGTTACCAGGAATCCTCAGTCTAGGTTTGAGAGCATTTTTTATGCAATGTGTTTACACATGGTCAAATATAAGTGCAGAGCCTTTTTGACAAGATGAGGTCGGATGTGAGTGCTGAGCCATTTTAGCATGATGTGTTTACACATGGTCAGATGTGAGTGCTGTGCCTTTCTGACAAGATGGGGTCAGATGTAAGTGCAGAGCCTTTCCAACAAGATGAGGTTGGATGTAAGTGCTGAGCCATTCTAGCGCGATGTGTTTACACATGGTCAAATGTGAGTGCTAGGCCTTTTTGACAATATGAGGTCAGATGTGAGTGCTGGGCATGCCTTTCTGATAAGATGAGGTCATATGTAAGAGATGGGTGGGTCATTCTGACTTAGGGTTAGATATAAGCGCTGAATACCTACATGAAGGGTAGGCCTACAACCAACATGAAAAAGGGTTGGCTCTGTATAAATTCCTGTGATGAGAAGAATCGAGAGATAGCACCATTCTGAGATAGCTCCTGATGATGATCCAGACTTGATGATGATCCAGATCAAGTGATGATCCAGATATGATGATGATCCAGACTTGATGATGATCTAGATTTGATGATGATACAGTGATGATGATCCAACAGTGATGATCTAGCAGTCATGATGTTCCATATCCCGTGATAAAGAAGACTTGAAGAAGAAGATGACTTGAAGATGAAGAATAATTGAAGACAAAGAAGACGAAGAAGACGAAAAAGATGACGAAGATGAAGACAAATTGAAGATGAAGATGATGAGATGATCCAGTCGATACAAATAAGAATACCAGTGCTGAAAATTGTGTCGAAAGAATACCTTCCTAGTTAAGAGGGAGTGTTGATGCATTTGTAACTTTGGAATGTATTCACTTGTATATCTTATGTCTTGTACCCCAATGTTTATTCCAGGATGTGTCTGTAATGTAATTGAGTCATGTCATGCCCCGATGTTCTGATTGAGAGTTTCTATAATGTAAGCAAGTCATGTGAAGTCATTGTGGGTAACCCTCCTATTGTTCAAGGGTTAAAGTCCCTGCAGTTTCGGGGCACTAGGGTTGTTAGACTCACCTAGTGAATTTGGACCTAGTAGGGTTTTTTCAAGTTGGGAATTAGTATAAATAGAGAGCTAGCATCTCTATTTATCATATACTCACTCACACTCAGTTGTAGTGCATAGCCGAGGAAGAACAAAACACTGGGGCTAGGAAGAAAGAGGTTATTGCCGTCGGGAGATCATCTTACTATTTTGGGCTTTTCTATTTGGTGTTGATTCTATCTCTGAGGAAGTTGTGGGGTTTTCTCCATTTATGGTTTCCCCGAGGAAAAACATTGTGTTCATTGTCTCTTGTGTTTGATTGTTTTGCTTGTTATTTTCTTGGTTAAAATATCCTAATATAATGCTAGGTTAATGATAAAATTCTAACAAAAATCCCATTGACATGATATACAGAGGTTGGAAGCTTTCCCTTAGCATGATCCCTAGCGAATATTACCCCTAGCATGGTGACTAGGGGCTCGACATGCCCCCCAAGCTTCATTTCATCTGATGATTCTTCTTCCATACCCAACCTAAAAACTTGGTTACTAATGTGAAAATTTTCACCAGGGGGGTAGGAAGAATGAGAATTAGGTGGGTGAAAAGAAGGTTCAAGTTCTAACACTAAAGGGAAGGGGATCTGTTTCATTTTTACAAAAGTTTGAAACAGAAGGTAATTATGCTTGGAACATGGTTTCATTTTTATGCAATATTGAAACCAAAAGGTAAACTATGCTTAAGGAAACCTAATTCATTTTTAACGAGTTTGAAATATAAAATGAACTATGCTCAGGAATGGTTTCATTTTTATGCAAGATTGAAACCAAAAGGTAAGCTATGCTTAAGGAGATCCATTTCATTTTTTAACGAGCTTGACATAGAATGGGAACTTTGCTCATAGGCATCTATTTCATTTTTTAACGAGCTTGACACAGAATGGGAACTTTTCTCAAAGGCATCTGTTTCATTTTTTAATGAGCTTGACACAGAATGGGAACTATGCTCATCAGACTGTTTCATTTTTTAACGAGATTGACACAGATTAAGAACTATGCTCACAGGCATATATTTCATTTTTAACGAGCTTGACATAGAAGGGGAACTTTTCTCATGAACCTGCTCTTACCGAACATTATATCCAGAGGTTGGTAGATTGCCACCATTACATAAAAGCTAGCGGCTTAGCTCCATTATGATGTCCATAGACTAGACCCCTGCCCCCCATTTTACCTATGATGGGAAGAAGCTAACTAGAAGGAGGGGAAGGAATCACAAGAACATGCAGCACATTCAAGGAATTCTGATTACTAGGAGTAACATGAGGGTCAGGTGTAACAAAAGAAAGCTAACCAATGGTCACAATCTTCCCATCATGGGGAAAATGCATAACTTTAAAGACTATGGACACTATGGATTCCATGGAATAAACATCATCACGTCCAAGGAGCAGGTTGAAATCTAAAGGACCTTGGACCACCATAACATCAATACAGATAGTTTTCCCTCCTAATGTAACAGGTAAATAAGGAAGGGTCCCTAAAGGTGCAGCAGGCCTACGATTAAAAGCCAGTATCTGATCAGTGGATGGCACAAGCTGAGGAGAACCTAAATCTTGCCAAGTAGTTGAGGATATAATACTAACAGAATCCCCTTCATCAACAATAGTGTGAACTATCCTCCTAGCAGTAACATTCACAACTATCTAGAAATGAACACTCGAATGAAGACGAGACTTTGTTAGGTTACTCCAGTCAAAAGAAATAACCTCATTAGCTGGAGAGGGTTCTGTCGAAACAGACAAAATTTCCTCTTGTCAAGAACAATCAGAATGAAGCATGAAAACTTCAACAGGTTTTAGTTCATTCTCTACTAGAAGAGAAGAACAAGATGAATATTTGGTCAAAGCGATTACTTTAGTCTTAACACTCTCTGATGAAAGAGTGGGATCGGGTGGAGATGACATAGACTTGACCACTTTAACAACCAATGGGATGTCTAGTGGAAACTTACGATAACCTGTTGGCAGCCATTGACGAGAAACCATAATATATTCCAACAACTTATAAGCTTCATCCACGCAAGGACAAAGGTAAGTAAAGTGCATGTCCTTACATAGCAATCAAGGATTTCTGACTTCACCCTTCTGGCTCTTAACCATAGAGTCACTAGTTGAGGGGGGATCATCAACATGATGACCAAAGGCTGATGACATATCTTGTTGGGAAACCTTAGACCACTCTTATAAAACTAGGACCAAACCATGAAAATATTTCAAAAGGTGATCACCCTTGCAAAGCCTACAAGGGAATTTGGGCTTATGCAGTCTTTGGGTGTGCAGATCAACACTCTCCACACCAGGAGGAGTGATTACTTGAGACTTGGTTTTTTGTTTGTTTTTCTTCTTCTTAATCTTCCTTTTCTTATTCTTCTTATCCACTTGACTACTAGTGCTACAACTTTCAACAGGCAAAGAGGGAGACACGAGAGAAGACACATCTGGCGAAGAAGGAGAGGGATCAACATGAGGTTGATGCTATTCCGATGAAGGATTAAGATCAGAAGAAACTGGTGTACATGGGATAATTGGACTAGAGAATAACCAAACAAGTAATACAATAGTCAATCTAGGAAGGGTTAACATAGCCATGAGAGGAGGACCAACATCCCCATATGGAGGGAAAACAAAAGATGTGCTTGGTAAAGGAGTCTCTTGGTTGGTAGTCCTGGAAGGTGAAGCCATAACTATGTAACAAAAATATCTCTCTCTTCTAAAATCCTAACTATACAGACAACAAATGCTACTCAAACTAAAGAAGTAAGCAAAATATGTGAGAGGAGTGGATTAAAGGTCTGGAACCTCACGAGATTGTCAAACCATCACAACTAGTGTGATGCCAAGATGGCCGAAAGGATAACTCAGATGGTTTGAGGATTCCTAAAAGGGTCTCCCGATATACGCACGATACGTGGGAGCTCAAATTGGTAGTAGTGCTATCTAATTCACAACCATTCACAAGGAGCCTTTAGGAGGTGTGTATTTCTAGCTAACCAAATTGGAGACTCCATTGGGGGCAAGAGTTGGTTCCCTAGTCTAAATGGTTCAGATCTAGAAAAAAACACAAACACCGAATGTTAAACTTCCCCTAGATCTAGTTAATCAACTGAATGGAATGCCATGAGACTTCTCTCAAAGGTTTTCCTCGCTATCCCCACAGAAGAACCTGTAAAAGATGGAAAACAGTAAGAGAAATGTGACAGCATATAATATAATCAACTAGATCTATGCTCGTGACCAAGGAATCAAGCAATACATACAAACGATGCAGCATATATGGGAAATAAAAGACATTCTTTATTAATAAATGATTGGAGAGACTACAAAATTCATGCCTTGGTGTTGAGAGTTCCTTCCAATGGCTCCTTGCCTCTAACTTCACCTTGCCTCCAAAGATTCAAGAATGATTTTGACAGAGTTTGGGTATGAAACACAATTATTGGACAGGAAAAGATATTTCTATTAATATAAAATCAGAGATTAGAATGAATACAACCTCTGTCGGCACGTCTGTGAATCGGAGAAACTGAATCCTCCACTTGGGCCTCCACCACCTCAATCCTCCATCTCTCGATAGCAAGCTCACAAGCAAAAGGCAAGCTTGGGAAGAACACAAAAGTGCTCCAAGGGACAAAGGGATGCAGACTCAAGCATAAGTTTCAGCAAAAATGGACTATAGTTTCTTTACTCTCAATTATCTCATATGCCTTCAGTGTACCATAGAGTTCCTTATAGAGCTTTTCAAAGGGGTAATGAAAGGTCGAATCCGAGCGATGTCAAGGCATAGGGAAGGCCAGGAGTCAAGTGAGTTGGATCCATGTCAAGGAAAACTCCAAAAGGATTTGGATTTTGTACACATCCTGATGTATGCAGTTTTAGGGGTCAAACCTGTGTATATACACGATTAAGGGTTTAAAAGTCGCGTGTATCATTTTTCACATGTTTTTAGGGATGGTCAAGGAAACATCAAAGGACAAAAAATGGTCCACGGGGTCTAAGGAGTCTGCAGAGGGATAGCAGAAGGCCATACAAAGTGTGATTCACCTGGAGTGGTAAAATCAGCTATAACAGATGCCCCCTAATGTGTGAGGTCAGAGGGGTCATACGATGGCCGAAATACATTATAAGTCCATCCCAAAAGTGGAGTGATGAAGAATCCCAAATGGAAGACCAGCCACCCAATCAACATTGTACAATGATATAACTCTGCACATAACTGCAAATACATATAGCATTCCCAGATACATAAGAGTACAATGGCCATGAACAAGCATAATACAAGATATCACATAAGTGGTCATCGCCACGTACAATATACATAGATCAGAATCTCCATGATGAAGATATACAAAGGACCATGATCTCCATAATGGCTGAAGATATATAATAGATCAAGATCTCCATAGTGGCTGGAAATGTCTTACCTATACTGGAATCAAGTCACGAGAGTTGAAATCTCATGAACACTGGCACGATAAAGGAGGTAGCATATAAGAGATGCCACCATTCTGGAAAGTCTTATACACAAACCGCTATGAGTACATGTCCTACTATGTGAATAGAGGTGTTGAGGTCGAACATAGTAGTCCATCGTCTGATTACTGGTCATTAATGTATATCTTTAACAGACGTGAGATCACCCACTGATAATGAAAATGGGAATCAAGGTACTAGATTCCAAACTAACAAGTGTGAATAAATGTGTTGAGGTCGTACACTTGAGAGGATCCATTGATTAAGGTACATTGATGTATTCCCAAAGACTATCGATGGCGAGAGAACCTGCCACTAATGACTCTAGATTCCAATCCCAGAATAAATGATCTGAAGTCAATGGGATGAAATCCGCTGGAAGGAGGGCATTAAGGCATCCCCCATCATCCAACACAAGGTACTCATCAAAGCTGTATAATGTGGAAGGACTCGATCATAAGCTGTACGAAAAAGTAACTGTATCGGGAATGGCCGACATGTAAACTCAAGATAACTGAAGAATGGCCGACTCAGGTTTCAAATTCCTTTGAACAAGAGCATAACGGTGTATGGTGACTGAATAAAGGCAGCATAGACTCGATATACAAACTGGGACATCTCTGCAACACAGGAGGCATCGACAGAGGCTCCATGGGGACTGGAAGCTTAACCAGTCGGTGGAGATAGACTCAAATAAACAAGTACAACTCCTAAAGTCAAACTATAAACCCAACTAATGGATGTGATATATAGTGCATTGTTCGAAGGAAACACGACTCGACAGCTGCCAAATATAACATCTTTCCTTGTTCGGCTTTTTGGTTTTTTGGTTTTTTTTTGGACTTTTTCAAATATTTAAAAAGCTTGAAAAAGAATAAAACTGCTTTATAGTTACAAACTAGGAGGAGATGAGTGTCATAAGGGAAAAAAAACTAGTTCCAAGCAGTGGAACATACCTATGCTTAATACAAGGATACATGTGTAGGATATCGACACTCGGGGGAAAAACCCCTCCCGGTAAAAAGGGAATCAAGCTGTAAAGGATATAAAAAATGGTTCTGCATGGCTAGACATGAGACAAGCTCGGGCTATATGGCTGAAACGCAATGTCAGGGAAGCCGGAATAAAGCTCAATAAGGCAGGAAAAGCTCATGATAATGCATTCACAACTTGACATAAGGGAGTCCTGAGGGAAATAGTCCAGCAACAGATCAAGAGGAGTTTGAGGCTCTTGCAAAATGTCATGGCAGTACTATACAATGGACTCCCACACCCTAAAGGAGAAAACATCAACATGGGCACCAAATGCAAATAAGTCACTAACTAGGGTACCCATGTAATGTGAAGCTCTACCACTCATATCATGCCACTTCTAAAACAGCAAGAAGGTTCCGTGACATAATAGAGTGGGTTCGTACCTAAGGTTATGATGAAATGGTCATAAGGTCATGTAAAATGCAAATGGTGATAAAACCTAACCTATATGCCAGTTTAGACATGATATCTAATATCGGCATGAACGGGTCAATCCAACGGCTGAAACGGCACTGAAAAAGGCCTCCTACATCATGAGTTAGGTAAAAAACGGTCCAAAATGATTAGAAATTGTCGAAACTATAGGAAAGGGGGTAAACATTTTAAAAAAATTGAAAATTTTCTATAAATAGTAAACAATTCAAAATATTATAAAACATTTGAAATTTTTACCCATTTAAGCTCAGATTTTCAACAGCGAATTCCAGGAGATCCAGCCGACGGAATCCACTATTGTTTCTTCTAGGTATTTACCCATGCTCTTCTCTTCCATTTTGATGCAATTTTTATCAAATTCCATGGTCATTTGAGTTTTCTAGGACAAACTAAAAAGGGTGCTATGGCCCACGCAAAAATCGAGGGTTTTTCTGCGTATAGGGCTGGATATATACGGAAAATGCCCCCATAGTCGCGTACATACGTGGCTCTTTGGCAAACAGTTGCATATGAGGCCGCACATAAGGTTTTTTAAGTAATCTAATGGGAAACTTTGCAATTTCTTGTGCAGGATGTTCCTAGAGTGGAGAGACTGTCAACATGGTGAGGTAGAGGAGGTAGTAAGTGTCGATCTAATGGCTCAACAAGCTCTATGTGCATGTGGACTCTATAAGTTTTGGTGTCTTGATGGCTTGAGAGCCAAACCAAGACTATTGTAGATGCTAGTGGATTACTGGGATCCAAACTCTGAGTCCTTCCAGATAGATGGGATGTCCCTCACTATAGAGGTGGAGGACATATACTTCATTACTGGGCTTTCCCAACAGGGGGAAGTAGTGAACCTTCATTATCGTGGTGGGCCAGGAGGTGGCATGACTATCGATGAGTACATTGCGGTGTACTGCTATCCAGACACAGAGAAGGTGGGGAGTCGGGTCCCTACCAATTCTATACAGGTGCTGGGCCTAAAGGCCATACTATTGAAATTGGGCAGGATAGAAAGCTTCACCTCACTCGACTAGGCCTCGCGGCCTCTGATTTTTTATGCAGTGGAGTGCATGAGACCCACGATTTATGACTGGATCACTACACTACTGAGCAACATGAAACATCAGCTCAGTGAGTGTAAGGTGGGCAGAGTGTAGAGATTCAGGTTCAGCAGTATTTTGAGCACGTTTTTCTTCGAGCGTGTTCTAGGATTGAGCCCCAGAGTTGACGTTCCTCTTCATGGGGTTTGAGATCCAGCCCGACGGTGTTGGGAAGATGTGATGCGTAGACCAAGGGGAGGTAGAGTGGCCAACTCCTATCCAGCTGACTTCTTTCCGTGGTGGTGATGACAGATAGTTGCCATCGATGACTACCCCTATGTGGGGATAGATTTCCGGGGGGACTCGAACATGCCGCTACCACCAGGATCGACATATGGCAATATAGGTAATGAATCTTGACTCTCTTTCTTTAAAAAAAAAAATTTGAATTATTTAATTTTTTTGTGTTTTCTGATTATATGGAACGAAAAGACATATTTTTGCATGACAATACATAGTGACATCTACCATTTGTGTGTAGATGTGGGACCATGATGGCTGAAAGGCTTCCCTCGTCACAGATGGAGGTGAAGAGGAGATGATATCACGGGTGTGGATGTGGAGCGGACGCTCCAGAGCATTCATACCAATTTTGTGAGGCTGGCACATAGGGTTCCCATGGCGCAAGTCGAGGACTTGCATGAGGCTATGCAGCGCCAGGTGGTGGGTGTACCATGAACATGGGTGTGATTATTCCGACAGCTAGCTAGATCCATAGTGACCTTCCATGATCACAACCCCCCTCCACCTCCATAGGATTAGATACCTGGGAGTCCATACATTTTGTACTACCGTGTATTATATGTTGGTGGCTCAAGAGCCCCCATTTTTGTATCATGACACTATGTATTACCACATTTTGGATGTTATATAATTTTTTTATGGTGATCGGTTTATTTATTTACATGTGTAAAAATTGTGTTTGTGATGAATTTATTGTGTATGAAAAAAATGCCAATCTAACACATAGTTAGAATATGAGTCAACAACTTGATTATTAATTCTTGGAATGTGTATGTATGTTATATTGTCAAATTGTCGTTCTAATAATCTCACACGTAAGAATCTTCTTAATAACGACGGATCTCTAGCATGGTACAAACCATTAAGCTGTGACACTACTAACTCCGAATCAAGACGTACCTCAAGAGAGAGAACGCCATGTAAAATGGCATCCCGTAGAAGCTCAATAACGACACTATATTCAGCAACATTGTTGGAAGATGGCTATAAACATACACCTCTTGAAGATAGTACCTGACCCATAGGAGTATAAATCACCCAAGCAGTAGAGGCTGATTATTGAGTGTGATGGCTTGCACCATCCATGAATCCTATGTTGGTGTAATATTCCATTGAAATCTGCCAAAAGAAATGGAAACTAATCACAAACCCGATCACTATAAGAAAAGACCTAACTATGCCAAACCGTACAATAATATACAATAACCAGCCTTGGCTGAAAATCATGCATAGTACTTCTTGAGATAGATCCCATTTCTAAGCTTTGCCAAGGCCATACCCTCGTAATCCACTAACTCATAAGCACCCTTCTCTAACACACGTTTGACCACGTAAGGACCCCACCACATAGGATTAAATTTTCCTTCCCCCAAGGGTTCTTTCGGTTGATCCCACAAAAGGACCAAGTCTCCCTCACTAAACCTCCTTGGACGAAAAAACTTATCGTACTGGACCTTTACGCGATGTTTATTAACTTCTAGAGCCACCAGGGCATCCCGACGCTACTCATCAAGTTGCTCAAGGTGGACCAAATGCTCCTCCAATGGTGAAGTGTCTGGTAAGAGTTCTATAGCTAGCTTCAAAGAAGGAATCTCGCATTCAACTGGCAATATTGACTCCACTCCATGTACAAGTTGATATGGAGAAAAACCTGTGGCAGTCTTAGCAGCGGTTCTATATGACCACAAAGCAGGATATAACATGATGTGCCAATTATTCTTGCTCTGTGCGATGGTTCGTTGGAGAATGGATTTGAGTGATTTATTCACTGCTTCTACCTATCCATTTGCTTGAGGGTAGTAAGAGGAGGAATTCTTTTGCTTGTACCCTAAATTTGATGCCAACTCTTCCATCATACGATTTTGGAAGTGCAAGCCATGGTCAGTGATAATCTCTTTCAGAATTCTGAACCGAGTAATAATCTGGTTGAATATGAAGTGGGCGGCTGTCTCACCATCGGATTTAACTGTAGGAATAGCCTCAGCCCATTTCGTGAAGTAATCAACAGCCACTATTATATGATGATGCCCCCCAGTCGAAGCTGGGTTGTAATCCATAAAATCAAGCCCCCACTTAGTGAAGGGACCGGTGGTGATAATGGGATGTAATGGGGTAGGTTTCGAGCACATATTACATGCGAACACCTTACAAGGGTGGCACCTCTTGACTACATATACACAATCCTTAAAGATTGAAAGCTAGAAATAACCTGCTCTTAATATCTTTTGGGCTGTAGAAAGCCCAGATAAATGACCACCACATGCCCCTCCATGGCAATCATTCAGCACTACCTCAGCCTCCTCATGAGTTAAACAACGTCGTATAATGGAATCTACCCCATGGAGGTACAAAGTGTTATCCACTATGAGGTAGTTCTTAGACACAAGACGTAATCATCATCGTTCATCCCATGAGAGGTAAGTAGGGACCTTCCATGTTTGTAAATATATTATGATATCCCCATACCATGGGTCTAAAGTTGAGATTAACAAGATGTGTTCATCGACAAATGTATCTTCACAAACCAACTCCTTGGCCTCGCTCGGGAAATCCAATATAAGCTCTGCAAAAATTAAAGACTTCTTCGATTTTGCCAAAACAAATTCGAGATCAAATTCTTGCAGAATGAAAATCCATTTATTATATTTTCCCCCAATCATCCTTCGAGTGAGGACGAATTGAAACGGATTGACATGGGCTACAACCAAGGTCTGGCGAAGGAGAATATAATGTCTCAACCGCTGAACCACATGTACGGTAGCTAAAGCAAGCTTCTCGACATGAGAATAACGAATCTCTGTGTCAATAAGATTTCGGTTTAGATAGTATACGACATGCTCTTGGATCTCCTCATCCTCTTGAACCAAAACCATACCAATCGTCTCCATGGATGCGGCCACATAAAGTAGAAAATCATGGCTATAGTCTGGGGGACTAATCACCAAGGCCGATGCTAGGGCTCGCTTGAGTGCATCAAAGGACTCCTGGGCTCGCTCATTCCAACAAAAGGTGGTGTCCTTCTTCAAAAGACGCATGAAGCCTCTAGTCAAATTGGCAAAGTTGACAACAATTCTCCGTAAGAAGTTTCCCATGCCTTGCAAACATTGAAGATGGCGAATATTTTTCGGGGGAGACAACTGAAGTATTGCCTCAACCTTCAAAGGGTCGACTCTTATACCCTCTTTAGAAATGATGAATCCTAACAAACGACCTGACTTCACACAGAATATGCACTTATGAGGATTTAACCTAACCAAATAATGCCGACATCTTTGGAATACCAATATCAAGTGATAGGAATGACGCATTCTCATACGAGAATGAGTAGCAAGGTCATCCAAAAATACTTCGATAATCGACTTGAGATTGTGGAAGATCATGGTCATTTCCCGCTGAAAAGTAGCTCCGGCATTTTTAAGGCCAGAAGGAATTTTTCGATATGAAAAATTTCCCCAAGGAGAAATAAATGTAGTCTTATGTTGGTCCTTAGGTTTAATTTGTATCTGATTATACCCAGAAAAGCCATCCATAAAGGAAAAAACCTCGCTACCCGCACACTCATCCAAAATCTGATCAATAAATGGTGTGGGGAAATTGTCCTTAGGATAGGCACGATTCAAATCACAGAAATCAGTACATATGCGGATCGCTCCCTGCTTCTTATCCACCGGAATGGGGTTTGAAACCCACTCCATCAAGGGAATGAGATAGATAAAACTGGCTTTTAATAGTTTCTCTATCTCTTCCTTAATCGCATGTACTTTCCTAGGATTCACCGCACGCAAGAGTTGTCAAACAGGCTTAGCATTGGGATAAGTTTTAATCTCATGCTCAACAATATGAGGGTCTATACCTAGCATTTCATCATAATACCAAGCAAATATATCACGGAATTCCTTAAATAGATCAGTGTATTCTTGAATCTCAGCATGGGAACATTCCGCCCCAATATAGACATTCTCTATTCTGCCAGGATCGCGAGAGATACTGATAGGAATCATTGAAGATATGTTTTCCATGTTTCCATCAGCCATTGGACCAGGAGAGGTTAATGGAACCATAGGACTACCAACTCTCTCACTAAGAACTAACCTAAAGTCCTCACGCTCCAAGCAGTCAAGCTCAGGAAGAAAGTAATATCTATGATGGAGTTCCTCCCATGGTGGCTCAACTCCCGACATAGCCTCAATAATCGCTTCATCTAAAGGGAAAACCGTATCAAGGAAATTGTGCACATGAGAAGACTGCACTGCCCATGTTGGTAGCACATAAGGGTCCTCCTCCTCCATCCACGAAGAGGAAGGACTAGGCTCTGCAACACATTTAAGATTAGCTTGATAAGCTATCATAGGTGTAGGAAACAGCATGTCCATCACGATGGGATCACTCGAAGTACTCGGTGTAGGAAGAATCCAAGGATATTCCATATGACTCGTGCAAAAAGACACCGATCTCATAGATTTTGAAGCCTCACTAGAACTAGACCCTATCATAAAAATTGGTGTAGGACAACTAAAGCTTCCCATGAGGGATGGATACATGCCTATACCCACACTCCCAGTTGCCAGCTAAGAGTGTTCAATGATCGGGATCGAAGCTCCTGAAGATGTGGTAACAGATGGATTCTTGAATGTCATTTGGTCAATCATGACTATCTTCCCATTAAATGGAAAGCATACAACATGAAATAGGGAAGAAGTAATGGCTTGCATATTGTACATCCAATTCCTACCCAGCAAGAGATTGTAGTCAAGGGGCGCATCAACCACCTCGACCTCTATTGCAACGATCTTCCCTCCCAAATGGAATTTAAGGGAAGGAAGGATGTCGTGTGGCCTAAACAATCTCCCGTCGAACGCAGTTAACATGGTCGCTGATTTAGATAGTTCAGGGGAACATAAACCCTTCCAACACGATAAAGACATCATAGAAGTGGCAGTTCCTTCATCAATCACAGTGTGTTTGATGGTCATATTAAGACATTCTACGTTAATCAAAAGAGACACATAGTAAGGAAAGTGAGATTGAAGTGCTGTGGTTTCAAATTTAATCATAGAGGAAGAATCATCATCATTCACACCAAGGGCAGAAAGCAAAGCCTTCCTTTACGAAGGACAACTCTGAAGCACTTCCAATGCAAACATCACACAAGGAGTATGGCCCAAATCCTCGACAACTGAATAGTTCTGGGCGGCTCGGGCATTAGGATTGTACCCCAAACATTTAAGGACTCCCTTAGGAATGTGAGGTGTAGCTTCAGGTTTATCCATAGGTTTCTCAATAAGCAAAGGAGACCCTGGTGGATCAGGTTCCTTTCCTGGGCTGGGTTTTGACGAACCATAGTCCTTCGCATGGGGCACAACTTTTGTAGCACGTGCTATGTTAATGCAACCACAACCACTACCCTTCGGTGGATCTTGATCACCACCAAACTGATCATGGGTCCTCGAGTTCATATTTTGATTGTGAGGTAAAGGGTTAGTTAGCACAGCTGGGCCCTATGCCAAGAATCTCGAGGCTTCATCGATACGAGGGAACAAGTAAGTGAGGTGATCGTCCTTACATAACTTGCAAGGGAACTTAACCTTACATTTAGCTTGCTTGTCCCCCCTAGCATTATGGCCATTCTTGTCATTATTATTAGAATTCTCATTCTTATTCCCACCCTTATGATTATTCTTACCCTTCTTTCTATTCCGTCCGGGCTGCTGGTTACCCTTCTAGTCCAACGATTGCACTGAAATTACACTCGCCATTTGGGCGGGTTGAGATGAAGCTGTAGATTGTCCCAAAGCAGATTGGTTGATTGACAATTGACTAACTTGTTTTGCATCTGAATCCATAGGTTTCGCACTTGCACAACCAACAATGCCATCGGCATGTGGTCCAGGTTTGACTTTGGGGTCGAAACTAGAACGTGGAGCATTGGGAAAAATATCATATAACAAACCAGACTGAGCATAAATCAAGTCCAGTTCTTGTGCCCTAAAAATTGCTTGTTCCTCATTCTGCACTCTGGATGTAGAAATATCCTTCGCTATATATGGCAATAATGACTTAAGGAACCATTCGAGGAGGAACTCTGGTGGTATAAAGGATTTAATTAACCTCTTCCGTCTACACCACTCTTGGATATGATTCAAGATATGTCTAGATTTATCCTTCCAAAATATTGACAAGAGTTCAGTACCAACGTCATAACGCACTGGTAGCTGAAAGTGGTTAAGAAAAGTCATCACTAGGTCATCGAACAAAGCGAATGCCCCCCTAGGTAGCTCTATATACCATTTCACAGTAGGCCCTCTAAGGGTGCATTGAAATAGCCTTAAATGGATGGAGTCCTAGTGTAAGGAATTCGAAGAGCACCATAGGTGAAAGTTAGTAACATGTTCGCTCGGATCCTCTCCTGGTTTACCCTCAAACTTAGGTATGTCCGAGGAAAGCTTAGTAGGGACAACCGGCTAAGCCGGGTCATGAGCTATAGGATCGTTCGTCAATCTTGACAAGTCAAGAATATTTAGTGTCATGAGGAAAGGGATCCTAGGGTGATGAGGTCGATGGACCGCTCCCTGATAGTTCTGATTCACATAGGTCTGATTACCACCATGGCCTTGGCCATAGTGCCCTCCTCCCATTTGACCCGTATAGGGTGGCATGGAAGCACCATAGTGTGGTGGACCTTGACTATTAGGAGATACAAAGCTATAGTTTGGAGAGTAAGCAGGTTTTTGATACCCGCCCCCATAAGGTGAAGAACCCTATCCATATTGCGTCCCATAATAGGGTCCATAAGTCATTGCATGAGATGTCGCATGAGACACTCCATAAGTAGGAACATACACTCCGGAAGTAGGAATATACATTCCAGAAGTAGGAATGTGACCTCTAGAAGTATGAGCATGACCTCCCGAAACAATGGGTGGTACATGAAGCTGAGACACAACTGATCTAGTAATCGCAGTACAGACATAACTCATAGCAACGTTTCGGCCCTAAGGACCACGTGAGTGAGGTGGAGGGTGAACATTTGAAGAAATAGGGACAGAGGATGGAGGGATCTGTGTAATTATGTATGTACTATTCCTTATAGTCACTCGTCTCAGATTTGGTATCTTAATAGGATCACTAACCCTAGACCTAGGAGGAATGTGTGATGTAACTTCCACCACCGGGATGGAAGGTACAATGTGACTAGTGCTCCTAAACCTCTCCGCATGGTAAGGAATGAGAGTGCCCCCAGGCACAGTGTTAGCCTTGAACTCAGATTCGATATGAAATGCCAAATCATGTGTTGGAAAACCAGACATACCATAACTAGTGCTCACGGGTTCAAAATGAGTCTCAGCATTCTTCGACATTCGATACCGGTAATGCGTCAATGGGGAATCAACCCTAGAGTGAGTAGGTCTATAATGAAAGGCTCCTATCTCAAAAATCACATGACCTAACTCAGCCAAGTCGGGTGAAGGATCATAAGTAGGAGTAAACTCCCCATCTTCCACTTGAATGGGAGAAGGTGGTTCAGGAATACCTTCTATATGGTCTCCCATGGTGTGTGAATCAATGTGTGAAGTAGTCCACCTAGACTATCTATGTCTCTCTCCCAAAGGAGGAAGAGATGTAGAAGGTGGAAGTCCTACTAAACGATGAGAACGGCAAGAAGCCACGCCCGAATCCATAATGACTCAAAAAATAGAAAAGACTCTCTATTTACGCAAACCCTAGGCAAGCTATCGTGCACAGAGCAATCACCAAATGGAAGAAATCAAGGGTAGGATAAGTGAGCTCCTGAATGAAGCAGGTATGTCTCACCTAGAAGAGGCTTGAGACTCCCATACACAACAAGCATAGGTACATAACCAATTATTCTGGCCCTCACCTTCAACGCGTAAAGTGACTGTGCTGTCCAACCCCAACCTGGCCGGGACACCCATAGAATAACCCCTGCAAAGTACCCCCTCGATATCCTAGGTAAGGCCACTAAGGTCACCTCAATATATTCAATACTTAGACGGACAGTCACAAGCGGGATTAACCATATGGGCAGGGTAGCAAAGCTCGAAACTCTTGAAAGAGCCCCTATATATGAATACAATCCTAGAAATATCTTCGGTGCTACTCAGTTATGACTAGGGGTCATCGCAATCAATAACTGCTCACACTGCCTCATGCTTAACTCCCTTTTGAGAGGAGGATCCTGAGAAACACTAGTTATACCAAGGATTTCACACACTCACCTAGACATACACATACATGTTGTTGTTTAGTGGTCTTGGAGAATTTACTCACAATGAACTATTCCAAGACCCTAAAACCTAGTCTTGTTGGTGCACCCTATAAAATAAAAGAGTGTAGTTCATTTTAATTAAGCGTTGATTTTAATTGGCTTTATTACTCAAAAGAGGGATATGGCCGTGCAACTAATGGTGTTATGACACAACATGAAGTAAAATGCACACCTAACAATCAATGCAAATGCATTGTGTCCATGAAAATAGGGTATGCTACTACGTGAAATGCACAACTTTTCTTCAAATGATGAATGCAAGCTTTCCTATATGAAATCCTCACTAATACTCCAAAGCAAATCTAGTGCAAGTACAATGCAAAATGCAAAATGCAATGCATGATGATAAGCAAATATTTTTGGATTTTTTGAAATAAAATGAGATACAACGAGCAAAAAAATGATTCTACAACCCCCAGAATCTGCAAGCACACTCAAACAGCACTCAAGCAAAGCACTAAGGTAAAATAAATCTAATGCACTAATCCCAAACAAAAAATCGAAAATGCCATGAAAAGAACCTTCTTAAAAAAAAAATTTACCCTAAAAAAAAATGTCTCTGGTCAGAAACAGAGGTATAAACAGACTCAAGCAGTGTCAAAGGAGACTCAGGAATCATCAAAATTCACCTAGAAACCATTTAACTTCCACTAAAGGGAAAAACTAAGGGCATATGCGACTATGCGCAGTAAACCCGCATATATACGTGGAAATCGCAGAGAAAACAGCATGTATATGTGACTGTGAGTTAAAAACTCGCGTACAGGAAGAAAGGTGCACAAAAATCAAGGCAAACAAACAAGCTGAGACAAACTTCACACCAATCAGACACTACTAGGAAAACATGCCCCCAGACCCGACACAGAAATAGGAGAGAAAGAGAAATTCAAAGTCATTGAATGCCGATAGAAAACCCCCAAAGGACAACTACTAGGAACTCCCCAGTGGAGTCACCAATTATGTTACGGAGAGAAATTCCTATGGCTTGGGGTACCAAAACAGACAGCTTGACTCCAGAAATCAATCCTTTCCAATATGCAATAGAAATTAAATATCTAACACTAAAGGATCAGACCTCGTACCTTATTCCGGACAGTTGAAGTAGATCCCCGTTGAGCTTTCCAACTTTAGCTTGAATTGATAAATTACTTCCTCAACAACAAGTAAACAATACAAGCATACTATATATCATGGTGTTAGATCTATTCTAGCATATATAATCAACAATGTATAAGCATTTGAAAACATCTCATGGATAAAATATTCATTCAAACACACATTATTGGACAGGAAAAGATATTTCTATTAATATAAATCAGAGATTACAATAGATACAACCTCTGTCGGCACGTCTGCGAATCAAAGAAACTGAATCCCCCACTTGGGCCTCCACCACATCAATCCTCCATCTCTCGATAGCAAGCTCACAAGCAAAAGGCAAGTTTGGGAAGAACACAAAAGTGCTCCAAGGGACAAAGGGATGCAGACTCAAGCATAAGTTCCAACAACAATGGACTATAGTTTCTTTGCTCTCAATTCTCTCATATGCCTTCAATGTACCATAGAGTTCCTTATATAGCTTTTCAAAGGGGTAATGAAATGTCGAATCTGAGCAATCTCAAGGCACAGGGAAGGTCAGGAGTCAAGTGAGTTGGATCCATGTCAAGGTAAACTCCAAAAGGATTTTGATTTTGTACACATCCCGATGTACGCGGTTTTAGGGGTCAAACCTGTGTATATACACGATTAAGGGTTTAAAATTCGTGTGTATCATTTTTCATATGTTTTTAGGGATGGTCAAGGAAACATCAAAGGACAAAAAATGGTCCACGGGGTCTAAGGAGTCCGCAGAGGGACAGGGGAAGGCCATACAAAGTTTGATTCACCTGGAGTGGTAAAATAAGCTATAACACTAAAGGGTCTGATGCAAGAAGATGTAGATAGGTATGACACATATATTTAAACACAGACTCATTGGCGTAGATTTAAATTGTTACTGGGAAACTATATGGTGCATATATGCAAACGTGGATTAGAAGAATTCATCAATTGCATATTTTTCCAGGAAGAATGCATATACTTGAAATATAGTCACATTTCATATCAGGGTGGTAGGATGAGGAAAGGATTAGGGGGATTAAACCTCCTTGTAGTGGTGTGGAAATTGAAACCAAGAGATAGATCAATTACACTCACAAAATTGCGAACCAAACATGAAAAATTCACACAAAAGGAGAATAAAATTGGAGCATAAATTAATTCTATATTGAATAAATGTACATTAGCCAACCATATCAAGTAATAGGCTTCTCAAATATATAATTACATGAGATATTAGAAAGCACTAGGTTTCTATTCGAATTGGTCAAAAAGTAGGCTTACTAAAATAAGTAATATCCCCCATATGTGCAAAAAGGACTTTCCAAATCCATGAATATCCTCGTTGTTAGAATAATCAACCCATAGTTTACTACCTTAGACATTAATTTAATTATTTTTGTCTTATTTTCCTAGTTCATGTGTCCCACCTTATGCAAGTTGTCAATTACCTATCCATAGTGGTCCAACTTGCCTTATTTGACCCATGTAGCACTTGGGAAACCTCAAGGAATCAAATCTGATTTATTCCTGGCCTCCTAAGCGCCCTTCTGCTTTTTCTGCTTTATTTCCTGCTTTTTCAGTGTTTTAAGGAAAAAGGAAAAGCTAGAGTAGGTGAGGTTGACTAGTTTTTTGTCCTACACATCCTCCTCCCTTTTCTCCTTGGAAAAGCATGTATGAGTTGTCATTCCATCACTCTTTAGCTTTCCTAAGCCATTTTGCTAATTCGTGACCTCCATGACAGATTTGGGATCAGCTTTTTACACTTATGGGGGATTTGCTTAATTTTAGTAAGCCTGCTTTATGCTAGATTCGAATTGATCCTCATGCATTCGAATCCTTGATGTATTTTATTTATACAGCAACCTATTATTTTACAGGGTTGGCTATTGTACACTAAGTTAATACATTTTAGTGTTCAGCTCCATGTTCAGTCTCTTTTGTGAGTGATTTTTCATGATCAATTGTTAATTGTTGTGAGTAAAATTAATCTATCACTAGGCTCAATTTCCACATGGTATCAGAGCCATTGTAGATCGATTTCT
This sequence comes from Pseudotsuga menziesii, assembly GCA_001517045.1. Lineage (NCBI taxonomy): Eukaryota > Viridiplantae > Streptophyta > Pinopsida > Pinales > Pinaceae > Pseudotsuga > Pseudotsuga menziesii. The sequence continues at coordinate 72,884 of LPNX010626333.1, read as the reverse complement.
CTCCTTGAAAATTGTTTTGCAGGTTTGACATCAGTGACTGGGAACCTTCTACTGACAGCCGGGACAAATTTTCTAAGCTATGGATCAATCATAGAAAACTATCTTGACTCCCTTCAATTTCTTTGAATGGAAAGAAGAGATGGAGATATTGTTGAGAGAGAAATACCTCTACAGGGTGACTATGGCAATAGAAGCAGAGCCCAATGCAACTGCAGAGAAGATAAAATGGCACAACAGGAGGGATGAGGCCTATGGTCTCCTGTTTCTGAGTATTTCCAGAGACCTCCGTTTCCATCTTGATGGATTGACATCACCAAATGAAGTATGGGAGAAGCTTGCTGATCTTTATGGAAAGACAGATGAGATGAGGGGACATCAAATAAAAAATGAGCTGATTTCTCTGAGTCCAAATAGATTTGAATACCTGCAGCTATATTTCTCCAAGTTCAAAGCACTAGTTTTGCAGCTGAAACAGTGTGGGATCGAAAAGAAGGATGATCAGCTCATCCTGGCCATTCTCTCGAAGCTAGGCCCTGACTATTCAGTGTTTATTTCGACCTTCTATGCCACAAAACTGACAGCTCGAACCTGGAAGATGCCTAGCCTTGCATATTTCATGGAATCTCTCACACAAGAATAGGATAAGCTGGTGATGATGGGCACCATCAAACCATCCAAAGATCAAGCTCTGATTGCTGGAGATTTGAAGGTGGATTCAAAAATAAAAAATAAAGCTAAAAACCCAACTGAGCAAAAGAGAGACAAGAAACAGTCTCCGGAGGAGCCACAAGGTTCCAAGAAGAACTACCAAAAGAAGAAAAACAAAGGTGAAATGAGCAAGTGCGCATACTACAATAAGGGCAATCACACTGAAAGCTCTTGTATGAAGAAGCAAATAGACATGCTGACCCAACTCCTTGAGAATAATGGCATCTCCCTTCTAGACAGCTCAAAGAAGAGAGAAGGAGGATCAAGTTCAGATGACAGAGAGAGAGTTCATGCATTGGTTGCAAGCACATCAAGCTCACCCAGTTTTATCATTGATTCTGGAGCTTCAAGACACATGGGTTCGACCAAGGAGGCCTTCTCCTCACTTGAAATGTCGAAAGCACCACCTATAGTACTGGGAGATGACTCTCTCACTGAAAGTTTGGGCAAAGGGAGGATTGATCTTGATCATGGTCAGTTCAGCAATGTCTTGTATGTTCCTGGTCTTGCCTCCAACCTCTTGTCAGTGTACCAGATGACCCACATTGGGTCTCCTAAGAAAGTCATATTCTCCCCTGATGAAGTTGATATCACAGAGATCTCAAGTGGTAGAGTCATTGCAAAAGGAGTGTGAATCATGCTCAAAAGGTATACATGTTCTCACACTTCCTACCCTACTCAAACCCCTCTGCTCTTCTGAATCATGCTAATGAGGCTAGAAAGCTTTGGAATAAAATATTTGGCCACCTAAACTACAAATATCTTTCTGATCTTAGTGAAAAAGAGATGGTCATAGGGTTTCCCAAGATAAAATTTTCCAAAGGAGTCTGCCAAGGTTGTATCCTAGGAAAACACCCAGAGCATAAATTTGAGAGAGCTAGTCATGAGAGAACCTCTGCACCCCTCGAGTTGATCCACAGTGATGTTGCTGGCCCATTTCCTCATATGTCCATGAGTCAGGACAAATATGCATTGACTTTCATTGATGACTTTTCTAGGTATTGCTGGGTTTACTTCCTGAAACACAAGTCTA
>LPNX010626333.1:52901-71063 GCA_001517045.1 Pseudotsuga menziesii | reverse complement strand
TTCAAAGTCTTTAAGGCTTTGGTTGAGAACCAGTCTGGAAGGAAACTCAAGGTCCTCAGATATGAAAATGGTGGTGAGTATGTCAAGTTTGAGTTTATTAACTATTGGGAAGATGCAGGTATTCAGATGCAGCATTTTATCCCTTACACACCACATCAAAATGGTGTTGCTGAGAGGAAGAACAAATCACTGAAGGAGATGGCAACATGCATGATGGAGGCCAAAACTTTGCCACCAAAGTACTGGGCCGAAGCTATTAAATATGAAGCCTATATTTATGATAGGGTGCCTCATAAATATATTGATGGTATGACTCCCTTTGAAGCATGGACTGAGCACAAGCCAGATGTGACCCATTTCAGGATTTTTGGCTCAAAGGCTTGGGTTAGAATTCCAACAGAGAAGAGGAAGGATTTGCAGCCCCAAAGCCAAGAGTGTCTTTTTGTTGGATACTCTGAAGATTCAAAAGGGTACAAATTGATAAATTTGAGCACAAACAAATACTTCATTGAAAGGTTTGTTCAGTTTGAAGAAGAACCCCTTGCAGCAGTGGAAGTTGGAGAAGCCTCTTCTCCACCTGAACCTCAAGAAGTAAGTAAAGAGTTTGTTGAACATGTTGATTCTAATTTTTCTGATGGAGATGAGTTTATTGGAGACCCTAATATCCCTACAAGGCCAAAATGGGCAGTCAAGACACTACATGCAGCAGGAGAGCTAGCTGGGGATCCCAATGACCCAAGGAGGACTAGATCTCAATTTGAGAGTGGTTTGTGCATGAAGGATCCTATGTTTTCTGAAAAATGATATTTGATGGTGGAGTCTGATCCTCAAACATATGAAGAAGAATAAGGAGATCCAAGATGGAAAATAGCCATGAAGGAAGAGTTCAGCTCACTCGAGAAGAGCAAAACATGGGAGCTAGTGGATCTTCCCCCAAGGAGAAAGTTAGTCCAGTGTAAGTGGGTCTATAAGACCAAATTTGCTGCTGATGGTTCACCACTGAAGTACAAGGCTATATTGGTAGCCAAGGGATACTCATAGGTTCTTGGCATAGATTACAATGAGACTTTTTCCCCAGTGGCAAAGATGGATTCCATCAGGCTAGCCTTAGCCATTGCAACCTCAAGGCAATGGGAGGTACATCACATGGATGTAAAATGTGCCTTCCTGAATGGAGATCTCACTAAAGAGATATATATGCAGCAGAATCAAGGTTTTTCTACTAACCCTTCTCTTGTGTGCAGTTTGAGAAAGTCATTGTATGGGCTAAAGCAAGCCCCCAGGGCTTGGTATGCCAAGATCGATAGCTTCTTGGTATCACTGAATTTTGTTCAGTGCAAATCAGATCCAAATGTCTATTTGAAGTTATTTAATGGTTCATTAATGATCATTGTGTTATATGTTGATGACCTCCTCATTATAGGAAGCTCAAAGGCTGAGATTGCTTCCTTAAAAGGAGCTATGAACCAAGCCTTCTCCATGACAGATTTGGGGCTCTTAAGTCAATTTTTGGGGCTTGAGATTGGTCAAACCAAAGCTGGAATCAAGGTGCACCAGTAAAAATATGCCTTGGACTTACTGAAAAAATTTAGAATGAAGGATTGAAAAGCAAGCAAAACTCCTTTCCTTTCAGGAGTGAAGCTGGAAGAAGCTGATTCTTCACCTATGGTAAACAATACAATGTATAGGCAATTGATTGGATGTTTGTTGTATATGACACATACTAGACCTGATATTTCTTATGTAGTAAGTGTGGCTTCTAGATACATGGATTAGCCTCATGATATCCATTGGAAAGCAGCCAAAAGGATCCTTAACTTTGTTCAGGGAACAAGGACACATGGGATCTTCTATAAACCAAAATCTGATCTTGATTTGATTGGATTTACTGATAGTGATTGGGCAGGTGATAGCACAGATAGAAATTCCACATCAGGATATGTGTTCATGCTTACAAAAGGGCCAATCAGCTGGTCAAGCAAGAAACAGAGTGCCATTGCACTCTCATCTACAGAAGCAGAGTACAGAGGAGTTGTTAATGCAGCAACTCAATGTTTATGGTTGCAGGGATTACATGGAGAGTGTGGCTTCGAATCAGAGTACTAAAATACCATCTACTGTGATAAATAGAGTACCATTCGAATCTTCCAAGATCCAGTTCAAAATCAGAGAACCAAACACATTGAGATCCATATGCACGACATCAGAGAGCTTGTGCATGATGGCACCATTCACCTACTCTTCTGTTCATATTCAAAACAAGTAGCTGATATCTTCACCAAAGCATTTTGTGAGAAGCCCTTCACCAATCTCAAATCACTATTGGGGATTGTTGATCATGCTGTAAAGCATGAGTGAATACAATATTTCTAAATTTTGTTTTACAGTCCATGTTTAAGGGAGGATTTTCCCAAGTTGGTTTTGCCTCTTTCCTTGTTTAAATGGACATGCGGTATGTAAAGGGTGACTAAGCATTGTTGCTAGGCCATATAATTTTCTGATATATTACTCATAAGTCAGGCTTAAGGGGGGGTGTTAGAATAATCAACCCATAGTTTACTACCTTAGACATTAATTTAATTATTTTTGTCTTATTTGCCTAGTTCATGTGTCCCACCTTATGCAAGTTGTCAATTACCTATCCATAGTGGTCCAACTTGCCTTATTTGAACCATGTAGTGCTTGGGAAACCTCAAGGAATCAAATATTGTTTATTCCTGGCGTCCTAAGCACCCTTCTACTTTTTCTGCTTTATTTCCTGCTTTTTTAGTGTTTTAAGGCAAAAGGAAAAGCTAGACTAGGTGAGGTTGACTAGTTTTTTGTCCTACACATCCTCCTCCCTTTTCTCCTTGGAAAAGCATGTATTAGTTGCTGTTCCATCAATCTTTATCTTGGCTAAGCTATTTTTTTAATTCGTGAGCTCCATGACAGATTTGGGATAATCTTTTTACACCTATGGGGGATTTGCTTAATTTTAGTAAGCCTGCTTTATGCTAGATTCGAATTGCTCCTCATGAATTCGAATCCCTGATGTATTTTATTTATATAGAAACCTATTATTTTACAGGGTTTTCTATTGTACACTGAGTTAATACAGTTTAGTGTTCAGCTCCAATTTCAGTCTCTTTTGTGAGTGATTTTGCATGATCAATTGTTAATACGGTTGTGAGTAAAATTAATCTATCACTGGGTTCAATTTCCACACTCATGAGTTAGCTAAATAAATTGGGAAAGATAATGTGTGGTGGAAATAAAACTCATACATTCTTTTGTATGGAGAAAAGGAAGGACGATGGGGTGGTCAAAAAACAAGGAAAGTTCCCCTAACTAGCCTTTTCTTTATGCCTTAAATCAGATGTAAAGCAAGGCAGCTTTTAGAAAAAGTAGATATGCACTTTAAGCATTCAATAATAAATAATACATGCTAAATATGGTTCTAGGATGATTCCAAAGCACTCCATGACCTAGTTTAGCAAGTATTGACTTCTAGGAACATGTAGAATTCAACTAGCATAGAGAGGGAATCTAGGATTCTAGGAATAATACACAAATGATTTAATTAATGTCAAATATGGGTAACTATGGGTTGATTATTCTAACACCCCCCCTTAAGCCTAAATTTATGAGTAAATATCAAAAAATTATAGGGCCTAGCAACAAGGCTTAGTCACCCTTTTACATACTGCATGTCCATACAATGAAGGAAAGAGGCAAAAACCCAGTGGGAAAATCCTCCCTTAAACATGGATAGGAAAACAAAATTTTAGAAATCTTGTCATCATTCATTATTCTCCACATGATCAAAAATCCCCAGCAGTGATTTGAGATTACTAAAGGTCTTCTCAAGAATACTTTGGTGAATATGTCTGCTACTTGTTCTAAAGATACCATAGGAGGAGAACCTGCTTCTTCAAGCTTATCTTCTAAAAGGAATGGAGTCTTTCTTGGATTGAAATCCTTCATGCTGAAATTGATGAGAAAATTTGAAGAATACTTTGACTGATGAACCTTTATTCCATGTTGGGATTGAGGAATTTTGAGACCCAAGAATTGACTCAATAATCCCAAATCTGTCATAGAAAAGGCATGGTTCATTGCATCCTTCAAGGAGACAATCTCTTTTTTTGAACTTCCTGTAATCAGAAGGTCATCCACATAGAGAAAAATAATCATTAAAGAAACATGAATCATCTTCAAATAGACATTAGGATCAGACTTGCATCGAACAAAACTCAGTGACAATAGAAATCCATCAATCTTGGCATAGCAAGCCCTGGGGGCTTGCTTGAGCCCATACAATGATTTCTTCAACCTACACACTAAACATGGATTAGATAAAAAATCTTATGGTTGCTGCATGTAAATATCTTTAGTCAGATCTCCATTCAGAAAGGAACACTTTACATCCATGTGATGTACCTTTCACTACTTCGAAGCTGCAATAGTTAGGGCAAGCCTTATGGAGTCCATCTTTTCCACTGGTGCAAAGGTGTCATTGTATTCAATACCATGTACCTAAGAGTAGCCCTTGGAAACCAATATTTATTTATATTTAAAAGGTGAACCATCAGCTACAAACTTAGTTTTGAAGACCCACTTACACTTCATTATCTTCCTCCCTAAGGGAAGATCAACCAATTCCCATGTGTTGTTCTTCTGGAGTGAGCTGAATTTTTATTTCATGGATGTTTTCCATATTGGATCCTATACTGTATCTTCATATGTCTGTGGATAATAATCTATCATCAAATAACACTTCTCAACAAAGAGAGGATCTTTCACACAAAGGGCACTCTCAAATTGAGATCTAGTCCTCCTAGTGTCATTACGATTTCCATCTAGTTACCCAGCTACATGAATGGTCCTTTCTTCCCATGTTGGTATTGTAGGGCTATTAGGATATGAAATTAATTCATCATTATCAGACATATCAGAATCAGAAAACTCATTAGTCTCTTCACTTACAATCAATGGTTGTGGTGGTGAAGAGGACTCTCCAACTTCAACTGCTGCTAAAGGCTCTTCTTCGAAATCAACACTTATTTCAATGAAAGATTTGTGTGTGCTCAATTTAATCAGCTTGTACCCTTTTGAATATTTAGAATACCCAACAAATAGGAACTCTTGGCCTTGAGGTTGCAAATCCTTCCTCTTTTCAGTTGGAATTCTAGCCCAATCCTTTGAGCCAAAAGTCCTGAAATGGGTCACATCTGGCTTGTTCCCACTCCAATATTTGAAAGAATTCATACCATCAAGCTGATTATGTGGCATCCTATTATGGATATAGGATGCACATTTTATAGCTTTTTTCCAAAACTTTGGTGGCAAAGCTCTAGCCTCCATCATACAAGTTCCCATCTCCTTCAGTGATCTGTTCTTCCTCTCAGCAACACCATTTTGTTGTGGTGTGTAAGGGATAGAATGTTGCATATGGATACTTGCATTCTTGCAATACTAGATGAACTTAGACTTGACACACTCACCACCATTGTCAAATCTTAGGATCTTTATTTTCCTCCCAGACTAGTTTTCAACCAAGGCTTTAAAGACTTTGAAGAGGTTGAAAACTTCAGACTTATACTTCAGGAAGTGAACCCAACAATACCCGAAAAAGTCATTGTAACGTCTTTGAACCTCTGACCCGTGAAGAGGATGCTACGATACATCAAATCATTCCGGCATCTAACCCATGAACATGAAACATACATACATATAGTGCTGAAGCATGATACTAAAAACATAAAACATTTTATGAAGCATAATCACTCATATACACAACGGAAGAAAAACATATCAATTAGAATTCATGCATATATAGATAAGCATTTAACATGTATATCCTCATTAATCAATGGTAAATATATAATTGCAGAAACAATTTAGGCAAGAGTACTTATCTTTATAGAGAACTTATTTTGCAACCAGCTACGTCGCTGCAACGTTCCACTGAACCATAGGCCCGCATGCTCCTTAATCTCTCAGCAACATTGCCACCCCTGAGTCAGGAATGATTCTACAAGGAATAAGGAACTTATATAGGCTTACACATAGCCATGGATATCAACACCACAAGGGTACACAATTCAGCCAAGCCAACATAGTTGGGTTTATCAGGCGAACATCAGATCAGCCAAGCCAACAAAGTTGGGTTTATCAGGCCATCCAGGAGTAAGGAAAGGCTAATGCTAAGTTGGTGAGCTCACTGAAGAGCTATAGACACCAACACCAGAGCCATCCTGGCTTCTAGAACACCCACTCACACCCAACACAAGGAAATCAGTCCTTTCTCTACAACGCAGTCCCTCAGACCCTGATCTCCCTTCCAGTACTATTCAGGGGTTGTGGAGAAGAAGACTGGCTCAACGACTCTATCTATGTGGTTCTTAACCTGCTAGGTTTATCAAGCATCTCAGGCCCTCATTCACCACTCCAATGCAGTCCGAGGACAAAACTACTGCATGCAAGCAACTAAACAGCTATTCAAGCTTCTACAAGGAAAAACACAGTCAGTCCATTGTGGCAACCAACAACGCACAACAAATATGAACCCATAGCAATTTCTCAATGCAATCATGGCTAAACAGCAGTCAACATAGATGCATGAACCCACAACACCCGCTCCTCAATATGATCGTTGTGAGACTTGCACAGACCAGAAAATTATAAGGGAACTGACTCTCACACTACACTTGATGGAAAAGGTCACTAGGAAAGAAATTACGGCCATGGCCCAACAATAGAGTAGGAGTATTTAGCTCATGATTCAGCGATGAAGGTTGGAACAAATTCCCAGTCTAGAAATGCGTGGGGAAAATTGATTCTCTATCTGAATGGAGAGAACACAGCACACAGACCGACGATTAGTGATGAAACCACAACAGTCTAATGATGGTGGGAAAAGACCAACGCTCTGTGAGAGGAGGGGAATAACACTCATAGAATAGCAATGCGTGAGAGACAGAGAGTGAACCCCAAACAAAGGAATGTGTATTCCTTTAACTCAGTCCACGTGAGGTTAATGAACAGCCACCATTCGGTTAGTGGACAGACCATTCAAAATCCAGAAGGTGGTCGTCGAGAGAGTGTAGGTGCATGGGGAGAATGGGCATCATGGTGTAGTGGCCTTACTGTCAGTGAATAGACGCCCCACTAACAATAGAACAATAAAGGTGGTGGCTAGATGAGACAAGGGAGGGTGAGTGAAGAGAGTGGTGACACATGGCTTTTCCCCTCCATGGATCAGGATTTAGCTTTCCCCCTCCTTACCCTTAGGAAATCATGCCCCTTCTCAATTTAGTTGTAGTGAACATAGTTGGCTAGGTTATTTAATTAAATGCATTTTTACATGATGCCACATTTAATATATATGTTGCATGTCTCGATATACCATTGGTGACCATTTTAATCCAAAACAATCATAACCAAATCATGGTGGGGCCTTGGCCTTTAGCTCTACACCAAGCTCATTTACAACATATGTATCATATATACTGAATGCAATCGGGGTGAAAAATGGGGTGTTACATTCCCCTCCCCCTTCAATAGCATTGTCCTTAGTGCTTTACAAAATTTGAACGAAATGCTACACTGGTACCGCCTCAGTGTTCCGCAGAATTGAACAAAAATGGATGTGCCAATCGCATGGAGTCCTCCAGCTCCCACGTAGCCTCTTCAGGTACATAATGCTCCCATTACCTCCCATTACACCTTTACCTACCCTATGGCCTGGTTCCGGAGCATTGTGACCTTCCTGTTGAGGATGCGCATTGACTCGATTTGGAACTCTCCCTCAGGTTCCACCTGAATCACATCCCAATTTATCATATGGTTAGGATCATGTACATATTTCTTAAGCCAAGAAACATGAAAAAAATTATGAGCTCTAGTACTAGCAGGAAATGCATGTCTATATGCAACAGGCCCTATTCTTTCAAGCACTTCAAATGACCCACAATATCTAGGTGACAACTTGGCACAACTTCCAAGCTTCAAGGAAATTTTCTTTGCTTTCACTCTAAGGTAAACATGATCCCCAAAACTGAACTCTCTATTCATCCTATGCTTATTTGCATAGCTTTTCTGTCTGTCCTGTGGTGCTTTTAGATTCTGTCTAATCCTTACAATGCCTTGCTCCATTTCCTTGAGTAATTATAGTCCAATCACAACTCTGTTCACCGGGTTGTCCCAAGTCACTGGTGTCCTGCACCTTCTTCCATACAAAGCTTCATACAGACTCATCCCCAAGGATGCCTGCTGTCCATTGTTGTAAGCAAACTCTACCAAGTGTAAGTAATCTTCCCACTTGGTTGGTTTGTCCATCACATACATACGAAGCATATCTTCAAGCACCTAATTAACTCTTTCTGTCTGCCCATCTGTCTGAGGATGGTATGCAGTGCTGAAGTTTATCTTTGTACCCAAATCTGCAAATAATCCCTTCCAAAAATTGGAAGTGAACTTGACATCTCTGTCAGAAATTATTGCCTTTGGAAATCCATGGAATTTGAAAATCTCCTTCATGAAAATCTTGGCAATGTCATCAGTATTAGGCGTAGACTTCACTGGTATAAAATGTGTTTCCTTTGCCAACTTGTCTACTACAACCACGATGGAATCATGTTGTCTCCAAGTCATTAGCAATCCTGTAATAAAATCCATGGAAATAACTTCCCATTTCCATTCCAGAATTGGCAAAGGCTGCAACAAACCTGCTGGATATTGATGCTCAACCTTTACCTATTGACATTTCATGCACCTTGAAATGTATTCAGCCATCTCCTTTTTCATACCTGGCCAAAAGTACTGCCTTTTAGCTGTAGCAATTATCTTTTGATATCCTGGGTGACCAGAATACAGAGATTGATGGATTTCATCCATAACAATCCTCCTTAAATTTGCTACTTTCGGAATATAAATTCCTCCTTTAAAAGTGAGAAGTCCATCTTCTTCCAATTTATATCCCTCATACCTCTTCTTAAGACTTTGCTGCTGCAATTTGTCTTTTACCTGTCCATACAATTCAACTCCGGTAACATGATTAACAATCTACTGCCTCAATTCTGATTGGCATTTCCTATACCTTCCTATTGAGTGCATTAGCTGCCTTGTTCTCTTTCCCTTTTATGTGCTTGATTTCAAAATCAAACTCACATAAAAATTCCAGCCATCTCGCTTGCCTAGCATTCAGAGTAGGCTGATCAAACAAGTACTTCAGTCCACAGTGATCTGTTTTGAGTTCAAATCTTCTACCCATCAAGTAATGTCTCCACATATTAAGAGCATGTACTATGGCTGCAAGCTCTAATTCATGAGTGGAATAGTTCTTCGCATGCTCCTTCAGCTTTCTTGACTCATAACATATCACGTGGTTGTCCTGCATAAGGACTCCTCCAAGCCCTTGTCCACATGCATCGGTACATACCACAAAATCCTTCTTTGGATATGCAACTTTCAATACTGGTGCACTGGTGAGAAGATTCTTCAACCGCTGGAAGCTCTCTTCACACTTCAAATTCCATTTGAACTTTGTCCCCTTCTTTTGCAAAGAAGTGATGGCATGTGCAACCTTGGAAAATCCTTCAATGAATCTCCTGTAGTATCGCAAGTCCCATAAAATATCTTACATCCGTCACATTTCTTGGAGTAGGCCAATTCATAATGGATTTGATCTTCTCAGGGTCTACTGATATACCCTCTTTTGAGATAATGTGACCCAAGTACTGAATTCTATCCCTGTAGAAGTCAGACTTGCTCAACTTTGCATACAACTGATGTTCCCTGAGCACTTGCAATGTCAATCTCAAATGCTCTTCATGCTCTTCCTCATTCTTAGAATAAACAAGAATTTCATCAAGGAAAACAAGAACAAACTTGTCCAAATACTTACTGAAGACACTGTTCATAAGGCACATAAATGTAGCTGATGCATTTGTGAGACCAAATGGTACCACTACAAACTCATAATGTCCATACCTTGTCATGAAGGCTATCTTATGAATGTGTTCATCCTTGATTCTCACCTAATGGTAACCAGACCTCAAGTCAATCTTGGAAAATACCTTTGCTCCTCTCATTTGGTCAAAGAGGTCATCAATCCTAGGAAAAGGATATTTATTCTTCACAGTAACCTTGTTTAACTATTTGTAATCAATACATAACCTGAGTGTACCATCTTTCTTCTTTACAAACAGAACCGGTGCTCTCCAAGGAGACACACTCAGTTGGATATACTTCTTTTCCAACAATCCTTGCAGTTGCATCTTCAACTCTAGCATATTTGGTGTACTCATCCTGTAGGGTGTCTTGGACACTGGTGCTGCTCCTGGCACAAGTTCAATGGTGAAATCAAGGTCCCTCTTTGGAGGAAGCCTTGGAATATCATCAGGGAAAACATTCTTGAATTCCTGTAATACCTGATAGTCCTCCAACCTAGGAGTTTCATCTCCTGTTGGTTCCAAAACATGAGCTGCATACAATTGGCAACCTTTCCTACAGAACTTCTTCAATTGCATTGTTGAAACCTATCTTATTGAAATTACCTTCAGAATACCTTTCACAACTACTGGGTTTCCTTCTTCATCCGTGCATTCAAAATTCTTGTTATAACAGTCAAGCTTCACTCTGTGAGCTTCTAACCAATCCATTCCGATGAGAACATCATAGGAACCAAGTGGTAGAACATTCAAATCTACATAGGTGATCAATCCATTCATAACCAATGGACATTTCTCTACCAATTCACTGACCTTTCTCTTAGTTCCAATGGCTAGCTGAACTAACCAAGGTTTCCTATGCTTGACCTTCTTAAAAGCACAATTCTCCACTGCTCTAGGAGTGATATAACTATAAGTAGAACTAGGGTCAATCAAAATAGAAATAGATTGTTCAACAATCTTACCTACAACCTCAACCATAGTTGAATGATGATCTACCTAGCGGTCCTCCAGTGCTGCATAAATTCTAGGGACTGCTCTGGCTACCTGACCCACTATTTCCGCTCCTGCATGTTATAAGCTGGTCATGCAATTTCATTCTCAAGTGGACAATATCTGCGCAAGTGAGGTCCTTCACATTTCCAACATTTGAGTGGAACTTTATTCTGATGTGCTTCTTTAGGCTTTCCACCTGTCACTCCAACTAGATTACTTGCAACTTGGGATGGATGCTTCTGTTGATTCCTGAATTTAGAAGGTTTGAACCCTTTCTTTCTTTGGTCAAACTTATCATTCTTCTTGTCTTTCCATGCCTTATGGTAATCAGGTTTACCCTTGATTTTCTCATAGTGATATTTATCCTTTCTTATTGCTTCTTCAAGAGTCCTTGGTTCATAGAACTCAATTATATCTTTGTAAGTTTGAGGCAATCCACTTAGAAACCGCTGGATATTCACTTTTTCATCTCTGATGTACTGGACATACCTCAACAATTCCAAAAACTTATTTGCATATTCATCCATGGTTTGTTGTCCCAATCTCAGCTCATGGAACTCCTTGATCTTGTCATCATAATACCTGTCAAAAAGGTATTTCTGCCTGAAATACTTCTTAAACTATTTCCACTTCAGTTTTATTTCGCTGATCCTCTTTACTTGCTAGAAATGTTCCCACCAAATGGATGCCCTTACATTCAGATTGAATATGGAAACTCTTTCCTTCATGTTTCCTGAATAATCCTGCACCTAAAAGTACTTCTTTATCCCAAGAAGCCAAGCTTCAGCCTCTTGTCCTGTCTTTATCTCACCATAAAATGTAGGAGGTTTAGCTTTCCTAAATTCATCTCGAGAGCAATCCCTATGGTTCCTTCTTCTTTTCCTTTTATGAGAAGATGAACTTGCATCTCCATTGGATTCTTCAGAGTCAGATGATCCACTAGAATTCTTTCTTCTTCTCCTAGTGTTGCTCTTGCTGCCTTCTGGCCTTGATGTACCTCATCCAGAATCTATCTTTTTCTACAAGTCTGTCAAGCTTTCCAATATGGCAGCATTCAACTTATCCTACTCTTCCTAGGCTTTAACCAAGCTTCTCATGGTGGTTGCAACCTCGGAAGGTGTCCCCTGGAATATCCTTCCATTAGATTCTATGTCATCACTTCTATTACAAACATTTTCTCCCATGGCATCTTCTACTCGCTCGTAAGAATACAGAACATCATTATACCCATCATGGATTCTCATGAGTAAACCAACCTCTTGCTTTACCACACTGCTCTTTCTGGAGTACTGCTCTTGGAAGTTATCTATAGTTCTGCAAATGTGTTAGTAGAAAACTGTTAGATGCATAACATTAATATAAGCCAAACTATTACCTTTTTCTTCGGGAAAATTACAAAACAACAATTATGATAAAACATAGAATCTTCTCTATTTCTTTTCAACCTTGTGACCACAGACAATCTACTGAATCTGATGAAAGTCAACTGAAAGACAGTAAAAAACTGCTTGCAAAATCACTAAGAAATTCCCCTGACAAACCTAAATCTTCTTAGTCCCAATCGGACCTCCTCCCAACTAATTCTTTGACATTGCAAGGGTCAAAACAACTAACTCATTGGCGGCCTGTTGCTTGTTATCATTCCGGAATTTCGGCGACGAAACAACTAAACTCCCAAGATGTATCGGCGAGCGAATTAACTATGCATCGGTTGCATAGTTATCTACGCAGCTGCAATGGTGGAACATGTTCTAATTCCAGTTTCCATGGGCAAAACGACTAGAATCCCACTCGTTATCGGTGAGAAAACCAACTCTTCATCGGGAACATAGTTTCTTGAGCAACCACAATGACAGAAAGAAATCTCACTATGATCTCTGCAGCAACCTGACTAGGCTTCCGATCGGCAATGTCAATTACTGCTCATCAGGCGTTTTGGCGGTTGAAACTTCTAAATCCTCCCACTGTATTGGTGAGTTACTCATATTTTCTTTTGTCATATTGGCCTTGTCGTGGTCTACTGTCTTGAGTCTTTCTGGCAATCGGAACCCCCTAGAATTTGCGGCATCATCACTCAGATGTTTTCTTCATTGGGTGATTAGTCTCTTCAATCTCTACAATGGCAGACGTTTTCTCAACAATTTTTACCCGTCATGCTCATCGGCAACGAAATCACCTAAGAATAGGTGATTTCATCCACTAACCATCATCGATGGCAAATGATTCTATGACTTACAAAAAAAATTCAAAATCATTCTCTTATGTCTTCCTCTTCCTTCCATCGATTCCTTTGGTTCCATCTCCCTTATCCTTCGCTGATCAAGTGACTGCTTGTTGCAGACATAATCCAATAATACCTTGAAATCGGTGAGTGGAAGACTAAAGCATCGGCGAACTGAAGCATGATTTTTTACTGGAATTGGTAGTCAGAGCTTCTCCCTATCGGAAGACTAGTGCGCTACGCTTCTGCAACGGCGGACGCGCAAAACACTATCTTCTTCCAATGGTCAACGATTTCGGGCCTTAGACAAAATTTTAAACTTTTTTTACGACGTTGGTAGTAATAGGATCTATCCATCAGAGTGATATTCCTCTAGCCATCTACAACGGCAGATGCATCATCTGCTAATCTTCGTCGACGTTTCGGCGATCGCTTCATCATAGCGGTGCCGATTGCCGATGATTTTTAACACTTAGGAAAATTTTCCAAAATTTATCAGCATCGGCGGTTACAGGATCTATGTGTCAAAAGCATAGTCGTCTATCCATCCGCAATGATGAAAACTCATTCAACTAAAAATTTTCAAATTTTTTCCGGTTTCTGTCCGTCGGGTGGCCTTCCCACTAAGTGCCTACTGCATCGGAAGATATTGTCACTAAGTCTTCCGGTGGGCCAATAGTTCTGGTACTTAGAAAATTTTCTTAGTTTTCCTGCCACAATTTTCTAATTGCTGCTGGACAGAAGGCAACCTACCTCTGCTATATGATCTATCATGGCCCATTCAGGCCCACATTGAAAACAGAGCTCTGATACCACACTGCAATGTCCCCGACCCTCCAACTGGTGAAGAGGATGCTACGTTACATCAAATAATCTAGGCATCTAGCCCATGAACATGAAACATACATAGATATAGTGCTGAAGCATGATACTAAGAACATAAAACATTTTATGAAGCATAATCACTCATATACACAACGGAAGCAAAACATATCAAATAGCATTCATGCATATATAGATCAACATTTAACATGTATATCCTCATTCATCAATGGTAAATATATAATTTCATTCACAAGTTAGGCAAGAGTACTTATCTTTATAGAGAACTTATTCCGCAACCAGCTATGTCGCTGCAATGTTCCACCCAACTAGAGGCCTGCGTCCTCCTTAATCTCTCAGCAACGCGGCCACCCCCTAGTCGGGCATGATTCCCCAAGGAATAAGGAACTTAAAAAAACTTACACATAGCCATGGATATCAACACCACAAGGGTACACAATTCAACTAAGCCAACACAATTGGGTTTATCAAGAAAACAACAGATTAGCCAAGCCAACAAAGTTGGGTTTATCAGGCCATCCAGGAGCTGGAAAAGGCTAACACTAAGCTGGTGAGCTCACTGAAGAGATACAGACACCAACACTAGAGCCAACCTGGCTTCTAGAACACCCAATTACACCCAACACAAGGAAATCAGTCCTTTCTCTACAACGCAGTCCCTCAGACCCTGATCTCCTTTCTAGTGCTATTCAGGGGTTGTGGAGAAGAAAACTAGCTCAACGGCTCCGTCTATGTGGTTCTCAACCCACCAGGTTTATCAAGCATCTCAGGCCCCCATTCACCACTCCAATGTAGTCCGAGGACAAAACCACTACATGCAAGCAGCCAAACAACTATTCAAGCTTCTACAGGGAAAAACACAGTCATACCATTGTGGCAACCAATAGCCCACAACAACCATGAACCCACAGCAATTTCTCAATGCAATCGTGGCCAAATAGCAGTCAACACACACACATGAACCCACATCACCCGATCGTCAATACAATCGCTGTGAGACTTGCACATAACAGAAAATGCTAAGGGAACAGACTCTCAAACTGCATTTGATGGAAAAGATCACTGGCAAAAAAAATTGGGAAAGAAATTACAACCACGGCCCAGCAATAGAGTAGCAGTCTTCCGCTCATGATTCAAAGATGAAGGTTGGAACAAATACCCAGTCCAGAAATGTGTGGGGAAAATTGATTCTCTGTCTCAATGGAAAGAACAGAACACACAAATCGGTGATCGATGATGAAACCACAACAGTCTAACGACGGTGGGAAAAGACCAATGCTCTGCGTGAGCGGGGGAATAACACTCATAGACTAGCAACGCATGAGAGATAGAGGGAGAACCCCAAACAAAGGAATGTGTATTCCTTTAACTCAGTTTGCATGAGGTGAATGAACAACCACCATTTGGTTAGTGGACAGACCATCCTAAATCTACAAGGTTGTCGTGGAGAGAGTGCAGGCGCGTGGGGAGAATGGCCATCGTGGCGTAGTGGGCTTGCTATCAACGAATAGATGCCCCACTAACAACAGAACAATGAAGGTGGTGGTTGGATGAGACAATGGAGGGTGAGTGAAGAGAGTGGTGACACATGGCTTTTCCCCTCCATGGCTCAGTATTTAGCTTTCCCCCTCCTTACCCTTAGGAAATCATGCCCCTTCTCAATTTAGTTGTAGTGAACATATTTGGCTAGGTTATTTAATTAAATGTGTGTTTACATGATGCCACATTTAATATATATGCCACATGTCTTGATATACCATTGGTGACCATTTTAATCCAAAACATATCATAACCAAATCATGGTGGGGCCTTGGCCTTTACCTCCGCACCAAGATAATTTACAACATATGTATCATATATACTAAATGCAAGTGGGGTCAAAACCAGGGTGTTACAGTCATATATGAAGGTGAGTGCATATTTGTATTGAATCATGGACATATGAGGGAATGGACCAAAAATATCACTATGGATCAACTCAAGAGGTGCATAGGTTCTCTCATGACTAGCTCTCTCATACTTGTGCTTTGGGTGTTTTCCTAGGATATAACCTTGACAGACTCCCTTAGAAAACTTGATCTTTGGTAACCCTATGACCATGTCTTTGTCACTCAAATCAGAAATATACTTGTATTTAAGATGGACAAATATTTCATGCCAAACCTTGTTTGTTTCATTAGCATGATTAAGAAGAGAAGAGGGGTTTGAGTAGGGTAGAAAATGGGAAAACTTGTATACCTTCGAAGTGTGATCAACAACACCTTTTTC
Organism: Pseudotsuga menziesii; assembly: GCA_001517045.1. NCBI lineage: Eukaryota > Viridiplantae > Streptophyta > Pinopsida > Pinales > Pinaceae > Pseudotsuga > Pseudotsuga menziesii. Next base: position 54,803 of record LPNX010626333.1, on the reverse strand, counting down.
TATGAATTTAACATTCGAAATCTCAGTGATTTCAACTTCATTGGGGGAGAAGATGACTTTATTTGGAGACCTGGTGTGATTTATCTGATACACTGACAAGATATTAGAGGCAAGACCTAGAACATATAACACATTATTGAACTTACCATGGTCAAGATCAATCCTACCCTTTCCCATACTGTCAGTCCGAGAGTTATCTCCCAAAACTATTGGTGGAAATTTCAACATGTCAAGAGAAGAGAAGATCCATTTTGTTGAAACCATATGTCTGGAAGCTCCAGAATCAATGATGAAACTAGGTGAGATTGAGGTGCCAACAACCAAGGCATGTACTCTCTCCTTGTCTTCTAAATTTGATCCTCATTGCCTCTTCTTTGAGCAATCAAGAAGGGAGATGTTGTTCTTCTCCATGAGTTTGGTCAACATGTCTATCTACTTTTTCATACAAGATCTCTCAGGATGATAGCCCTTACGGCAGTATGCACACTTGCTCATATCTCCTTTGTTATTCTTCTTCTGGGGGTTCTTCTTGGAGCCTGAGGACTCCTCTTAAGAGTTTTCCTTATCTCTCTTTTGTTCAACTGGCTTTTTATCTTTTTTCTTTCTTTTTGAGTCCACCTTCGAATCTCCAGCAACCAAATCTTGGCCTTTGGAAGGTTTGATGGTGCCCATCATCATTAATTTATCTTGCTCCTGAGTGAGGGATTCCATGAACTCAACAAGCTTAGGCATATTCCAGGTTTGATATGTCAATTTAGTGGCATAGAAGGTCGAAACAAACATTGAATAGTCAGGACCAATATTTGAGAGAACGGTCAAAACTAGTTTCTCCTCCTTATTTTCAATCCCACATTGTTTTAACTACAAAACATGGGCCTTAAACTTGGTAAAATAGAGTTGCAATGATTCGAAGATACTGGGATTCAAGGAGATCAATTCATTCTTGATTTGATGTCCTCTCATGTCATCTATATTTCCAAAAATATATTCAATCTTCTCCCACACCTCATTAGAGATGTCAATGAATCAAGATGGAAGAGGAGGTCTCTTGAAATACTCAGACGCAAAAGACCATAGGCGTCATCCCTCCTGTTGTTCCATTTGATTTTCTCTGCAGATACATTGGGCTCTACTTCAATAGCCATGGTAACCTTGTAGATACCTTTCTCTCTCAACAATATCTCCATCTTAGCTTTCCATTCAAATAAATTGAATGGATTCAAACTGATCCTTTGAGATTGGTCCATATCTCATCTCATGTGGCCTTCAATCAATAGAATGCACTCCCAGTCAGTGATCTTAAACCTGCAATCAAAATTTGGAAGGAGAGAAATCAATCCAGAAAGGATCTGATACCATGTGGAAATTGGACCCAATATATAGATCAATTACACTCACAAAATTACTAATCAAACATGCAAAATTCACACAAAAGGAGACTGAAATTGGTGCATAACTTAATCCTGTATTGAATAAGTGTAAATTAGCCAACCATATCAATTAATGGGCTGTTAAAATATATAATCACATGAGAGATTCGAAATAACTAGGTTTCGATTCGAATTGGTCAAAAACCAGGCTTACTAAAATAAGTCAAATCGTCCATAGGTGCATAAAGGACTTTCCAAATCCATGAATATCCACATGAATTAGCTAAAGAAAGTGGGAAAGCTAATGTGTGGTGAAAAGACAACTCATTCATGCTTTTGTATGGAGAAAAGGAAGGAGGATGATGTGGTCAATAAACAAGGCAAGTTCCCCTAGACTAGCTTTTCCTTTATGCCTTAAATTAGATGTAAAGCAAGGCAGCTTTCAGAAAAAGAAGATATACGCTTTAAAGAATCAAGAATAAAGAAGACATGCTATATATCATTCCAAATCACCCCATGACCCATTTTAGCA